>JAWWES010000115.1:941955-952697 GCA_035583135.1 Lophotriccus pileatus
AAGAAAGAGAGAAAGAGAAGCTATTCAATTATCTGTCAGATAGAATAGCTTTTTTCTTCCCTATTATTTTCCCTTTTAACAATGAAAGGAATAGACCACTAAGTGGAAAAACACCATTTTGGCCTATGAATCATCCCTGATAAAACTGCAGATGCATGAACCCAGTCACAATAGTATTACAGTAAGAGAGAACAAAGAAATTGCAACAACCTTCCAAAAGGCACCTTAGATGAGGCACAATGAGTTTAAATTGAATTTTGAGATACAAGGCTCAAATGGACTTGGGTTACAACACCCACACTTTGTCAATGGGTGTTGCTGAACACGAAGAGCTAAGGCTTGTTAAAACTATGTTTCAGTCATTAAGAGAAGTGTTAATTACCAGCTGAACTGAAGACCACTCAGATAAGCAAAACGTTCCCTGCCAAAGCTCTCAAGACAACATTCTTTAATTTCTAAAACCCATGATGTGACGATAGCAGGAAGAGATGGGAGGAGAAAAAAGGAAAAGATTCATCCACTTTCCATCATCTTTAAATATGAATTCCTTTACTTGCTTTAAAATTAACTGTGAAGTATGACCTTTTCATCAACTTCTGCAAAGAGAAAGGCAGGCATAAATTTATTTACACTTCATGTATACAGAAGCACTTACTTTTTAATTGAAATGATGAGTTGGCTTCTCAGTAAGTGAACGATTTCAGGTAACAGCTTATGAAATCAGGCAATATTACCAAAAAGTGATTATAATTTAAATTACAAATCACTTTTTTAAGGAAGAGATGTAGCTCACCGGAAAAAATAACACAGATCTACAATTTTACAATTCTTAGGTATATAATTTTAGAGCTCTTAAGGAAAAAAACCAAACCATGCACACACCAAACCCCAACAAACTGACACCTTACTCTGATAATTACTTCCATTAATGTTTTGAAGAAATACTTCCATAGATCTTTCAGATGAACCAGGCAAAGAAACACCTGCAAGATCCGAATTTTGGTTAAAATTTTACATTTCAGGAAAGACTGGAAGTGACACTAAGTGCCACAGTCTAGTTGGCAAGGTGGTGTTGGGTCATAGGTTGGACTCGATCTCAGAGGTCTTTTCCAACCTAATTAATTCTGTGAAAATCTTAAAAAAAAAAAAATCAAAAAAAAAAAAAAATCAAAACCTAAACCCACAAAAAGGATATTTAACTTTACATGATTGGAAAAATCTGCCGTACCTTGTACTCTTATTTTCTCCTGTAAAGAAAACAGTTCCATTTAAACTCAGTAGAACGACAACACACAGCAAACATTCTAAACTAGGGTGGCATGGAGCCAGCTCCCTAAAACTGAATAATGGAACTGTTAACACAGCAATACAAATCCCTCTGCCACTTCTACCTGTGAATATCAAAACCTGTTTTCCAGTTTTCAAAAGCCTCACAGTAATCACCACATTGCTCAGCACCTGAATCATGGAAAACTACTCGCTGTATCAGTGGTTGGATGATCCAAAATTACCTGTATGTTTTTGCATATAATTTCATATAAATTCAATAGATGTTTTTAACATGTCACATATCTGAGAGCTGCATTTAGATCTCTGTTTTCACAATATTAATCTTCAGTTGTTCTACTGTAGAGTTATTCTGAATTACAGTGAGCCATGCCTTTTCAGGGATAAATTAGAAATGAAAGCAGGATGAGATCAGGGAAGATTACAGGGCACTGTTTATAAACTGAGCACAAATAAATCAAAGATATATAAATCAGAGTACGTATTTCTTGGTAGATTGATTCAGTTGATTTAGTTTTGAAAACTAAAAAGTGTCACAGGCATCATTAAAAAAACCCAATCCCCAGCAATAAAGTTCACCTTTTTTTTTTTTTTTTTTTCAGAAGTAACCTACTTCGTGCCAGTTCACAGCTGCTCATGGAAAGTACTGTTTTCACCTCATGTGCTTTAAAATACAAAAAGCATTTACAAAATAACACCTCTTTGCGCAGCAAAGAATTACGGCAAAGATATACTTTTGATTCCCCCCCTCAGTATCTGGAAATGGAATTCTGTTACACGAGGCTTTTAAGTCCATCAGAGAAAAGCTGTAAGGAACAAACATACAGGAATCATTCACAAAACAAACAAACAAAAATCTTTAAAAATAAGAAAAACAATAAGGGGAAAAAAGGGAAAAATCCCCCCCCCCGCAAAAAACCCTGAATAAATCAACGGATAGACTGTCACTGTAGCCAAAAATCAACACATCATCCTTTTTCTGAGGCTGAAAGTCAGTGAAAGACTCAGCACTGAAAATGAAGATGCAGCGGAAAAATCATTAATTAAGTTTTTATACTTGATCTGGACTACCAGAGAAAGGTCTAAGTGAGCTACGATTCCTCTCTCCACACAGGCACCACAATTTCACAGTACAGACTTCATCAGTAAGAATTCTTGTAAACAAACTCAACCAGAGAAGCAGAACTGAAGACTTACACCTTACACACACACCGAAAAAAACATGCAATAACACTCAACATTTCTCCACAGAAATGATCACACAGAGAAATAAAAATCAAGAAGCAGAAGACTGATACTGCTGGTTCCCTTTCCTCTCTGTATCTTTACTCCCTGCTCGATCCAGAAAAGTAAGTGACCATCAGTAACAGCCAAGGTCAAGAGAGACACATTTGGGGCACTCCCTCCTATGCACACAATCCATCCATCCATCCATAAAAGTACCAATACAGGTTACCAAGTCCACCAGCACCACACCAACTTTTTAACTTTCCCAGGAGCAAGCCCAGGAAAGTACCATTTGCTTCTTCCAAGGTGTCAGTCTTCACTAATTCCACAGGGCAAGAGACGGAATCACTCCCACAACAGCAGTGCCAATACTTTCATTACTTGATGCAAAGGCTAATTTAAGGAATTTTCTCATATAAAGACACACAGTTACAAACTGTTTTGACTATATATGACTTTTCTATGCTTATGCTCTCATTAGGATGTCTCAAAAGAGGCCATGTTATCAATACCTGTTAACCAGGCTTGGTATATAAGCCAATTCCAGCACTTTCTCATTTTATAAAGAAAAAGAAATAAAAAATAAATAAATAAAAGCAGACATGGCCAAACACAATAACACTTTAGGAACCATCCAAGTAGAAAAAGGTCTGCTTGAGGTTAGCAAAATCATCCCCGTGATATCTGAATGCAGGGAAACCGCAACCTGTACAGCTAAAAAAACTTAGCCCGCTTTGTTCTGACCTGAGCCAAGGTCTTCTGAGAAGTTATTTCTCTTCTCTGCCACCTGCTACAGTCACAAGTCATCAAAAAGCTCCTGTGCTGTATTTCACAGCCAAAACCCAGGGCATCAGCAAAAACAAGAGCCAGACTCTGCTACGTACTGCCAGATTTGAAGGACTTGGGGGGGGAAATAAATAAATCACTGTATCAGTTCAGTTGCAGCAGAGACATTCCAGGACCATCCGTCCTTCCCCAGGGGAAATGTAGATGTACAGCAGGGGCTACTTCTCCCAGCCTCAGAGGAAGCAGAAGAGCCTGGCAGGGTCTCAGAGCCCCAGCTGTTGTGCCTGGAGAATATGGCAACACCACCCCTGGGACACGGAGCAGCAGCTGAATCTCCTCCCCGCTCCGGCTGCCCTATTTGAGCCCTCAATTATTCTCCCAGGTCACATCTCTCCCTGCCGCCCCCTGAAGCCCCCACCTTCTGCTCCAGCCTGGGAATTCACCAATCACAGCAGATAAGCATATCATGTGAGGGATGGCAGACACGCTGAGGGGAATTTCCAAGAGCTTCCCTGCACCTGCAGCATCCACGGATACAGGAGATTTCCAATGTGAAAACGGCAAGCCGAGCAGGGATGCCAAAGTGTTCACATTCCCTGCAACTCCCAGCTCTTATGCCAGACTGCAGCACCTCATTTGCAATCTGCTCTGATATACCTGCAATCACATTCCATCTTTCCTTGTCATTTAATGTATGCCAATTATTCCTAGGCATATTTTGCTAGGGAAGCAGCACACAAATAACACAGACTGAAAGACCAGAAAGCAATAATTACTCAGTCTATTCTTTGCTGATGTCAGACATGCAGCACAGCTCTCCAAATCCACCAGAGCTCCCAATTAATCTGCACTAATCCTCAAGAACTATATCTGAAAAACAAATAGTAAAATCAAATCATCCAACAGCCCCCGTCTGCCTTGCAGTCAAGGTTTAGGAGAAATACACACAGAAATACTCCATTTCATCAGCACACCATGCCACCCAACCTCTCCTTTAGCAGAGTTGTGCTTCCTTGGTATCCCTGCAAATAAACCTACCGAGAATTCACCAGCCTCTCTCCCTTCCTTCCTCAGAAATGCTTTTCCTTCCCTGATCACGGTTCTTGGTAGAAAAAAATTATATCAATTCTCTTTGGTTCAACAGATCATGGTAGCCTTGCCAAAGTAACCACCTATTTCCTACTTCCCAATAAGACATTCATACTCCATATCAACTCACTCTTTTCCTGAGAGGAATTCTGTATAAATTACATACATGTCCTTACTTCTACATAACAAGAACCCTCCCCCCAAAAAAACAAACAAAAAAAAAACTTGCATGAAGCCATGAATATTCAAAATTGTTTGGGTCTTTTGGTGTCTGGTTTTGGTTGGGTTTTTTTTAAGACAGTTTATCCCAATCTGTGTATTTCAAAATAGGCTCTTGCTACAGGTATCAGTTCCTTTCCTCCCTGTGTTTCCTTTTAGCAGCTGCAGCAGCAGCAGTACAGATTCCTCATGGCAGAGATGGAGACAAGCATCCTGAATCCAGCACAAAGCCCCAGCTAAGAGGGGAGCAGAGAAGATCTGTGCATGCAGCAAGTACAGCAAAACCTGCAACAGGGATAATCAACATCTCCAAAAGCTTAGGAAAGAAAAACAAAAAAGCAAATGTGAGAGACGTCGCAATTTCAGGCATGGGAAATTAGTATGTTCAAGAAGGAGAAAAATAGGAACCCATAAAGCTTTAGAATGGCCTAAAAGATCAAGGAGGAAAAAATACCACTTTGGTATCAGAAGTTCTTTTATCCAACTTATCTTGGTTCAAAACCACAGCTTACATCTCATAGAACTTCCTTATTACTTGCTGTTTTCCACAGCAACACACTGTTCACAGGATCATGGAAACTCTAGATCACTGGAATCCAAAAGATGCCCTTATCAATATTTCAAGTTCTTAATCTATTTGCTCCCTTTATTAGTCACTGAGCTCCTGATTCCTTCTAGTCTGCAGGAGTGTGTGTGCTCAAGTTAAACATAGAAAGTGCTAGGAAAGAAAATCTATCTATAACTTCAGGAATAAATAGCTTGCTCTTTGGTATCTTTTTCATACCATTTCCTCCTTACCAAAGTACACCCAAACATTTCTGAACGTGAATATGCATTCCTCTCTCTCAGCTGGCTTATTGCTAGACTAACTGCAGACATGCATTGCTTTTAGACACCTATTTGATAAGCTAATGACATCTGTAAATTTTTTTATCTTCATATTTTTAGATGGTATTATACATAAAACCAATAGAATATAAACACCAAGCCTTGATTAAAACTTTTCAGGTAAAATAAGTCACAATACCCAAGAAAGAACAATGTAGAGTATTTAATCTGATCAACCTCTTTTGAACCCAGCATCTGTACAGTTACACATCTTCTCCTGATCTTCTAAAATTGCCAGTTGAAAGGTTGGCTCACAGAGAAAGTTACAGTTTGAGAGCCCCAGAGTCAAATGAGTAGCTCCCTCAGAAATGAGAGGGCAAAGGCGAGTGGTTACTTCAGCAACACCAACTTCAACAACTCTGCAAACAGACCTTACAACAGAGCACATTCCAAACAGACTGTCTCACCTCATTTGCCTAAAGCTCCCAGGTTTCGTTACCTGTGAAAGAACAAGCTCTTATTCTGAGAAAAGAGCAAGGAAGTCACCCTTAGCTCTCCAGGTGCAGGGCCTCACGGTGGTACAATTAGTTTCCATACAAAATGGGAAGCACAGCCTGAACTTTAGAGGTGTGACAGGTGCCAATCACCTATTTAACTCACACTTTAATCCCTTGCTATTATAAAAAGAAAGGTGAGACGCACCATCGGGAATTAGGAGCATTTACAGGTTATTGGACAGATTTTTCATCAGGGCAGCATGGACCAAATGCAGAAAGTCAGATTATGGGTTCGTCTATGAGGTGGTCATTAAACAGGGGAGGACAAGAGCTCCACGCCATACCCACTGTCTTTGTGATCTGTGCTGTCTGTCCCAGGACCAGCTATTAATGATCAAGGCTGAGCTCCACACCAGTAACATGCAATGGCAAAGACTGGGAAGCCACAAGAGAGATCAAAGCAACAGCCACAGAAACCTAAACTATGAAAAAAGCAAGTGGCCTCAAAAGCTGGACACCTTGTATTTCTCAGTTTCCATGAGCAGATACACTACACCAAGGCAACCTAACCTCTCAATGACACCCATACTGCTCTCCAGGAACGAGCTCTCTCCCACAGGAAGACTGGCTGGTCCTCCTTAGAACTCTGAAGGTGATAAGAAACATTATAAACAAATACAAATACCATTTACCCATGTCTAGTAACAAGGAAAACAGCACAACACAACTTCACACCAGTCTAATAGGCTCTCCAGTGGAGAGGAAGAGAAAGGTCTTATTTCATTCTTCTCCAGAAATCAAGATTCTTTTGCTGTTGCACAGGTAAGGCAAACTGACAAAAGAAACCACAGCACTTCACTACCTTATATAAGCTGATGTTGGTCTCCAGAAGGAGGGGATGCAAGTACTGATTTTCCTCCAAGAGCCCTCAAAGGGAAAACACAAACAGCTCATCATCCAGAAATCTGCTGGAGAGGAATCTCCAAAGCCTCAGTTGTGCTGCACCATCTATTTCTGTGACTCACATGAGCCGCTCGGGAGCATCTTGCCCCAAAAATTGCAGATTCCCAGCACTAATGTTGCAAGGGCAGCTGTGAAAGGGTTCTTCTGCTGCTGTTTCCCATGTTGTGGCACCCTATTCCCGGCACTCAGATATATTAGCATACCTTTCTGGATCATGGAACTTACTACTAGGCATAATTAATTAATTCCAGAATGGCTGGGAATCTGTCTTCTTGCACAGTTTCACAAGCCTCTTCACCCATATTTACCAAACCTGCAGAAAACACTGCCATAAAAAGATGGGGGAGGACCAATATAAGATTTGCACAGTTTACTGTTCATGGAGCGAGATATAAGCAAAGCAGGCTAGTTAATAGCAAAGCACAGTATTTTGGGTGTTTATACCCTTGACATCCCATTTATTCAAACCCTCCACAGGTCAGCTCCTTGGAAAACAAAGTCCAAATATCACACTCTTGTCCTGCAGCAGCAAGGGGACCACAAAACCTGCTCTCAGAAAGTCCCACGGAATAAAGTGGATTTGAGCCTTTGATGCATGCACAGAGGTAATTTTGATGTGGTGCTACACATGAATCTTTCATAAGAATAAGATGTCCTACACAGCATAATCAGAAAAACTTCTGAAGAGTTAACAGTCTGGATCATAAGCAGCTCCACTCTGTGCAACTCCTGCAAACATCAAAAAGTCCTCCCCAAACCAGATGTATTACGTATCTTGCAAAATTAGTAAATGAACTCAAGCCATCAATTTTGCAATTTTTGAAGTAGCACAATGCATCTATTTATTAGAGAATGGAAGTAAGCCCAGGCTACTGATCAGCCATCCTACAAACAATGCTTATGCAACCCTTCATAATGATTTCCACTAACAACCAACAGGAGAATTTATGATTTGGAAAATTTCACTTCTAAACTAATTTACAATTCGCAAAATCTAATGAGACAGATGATTGAAACTACAGAGGAAACCAACCTTCTCTGAAATCAATGAGGTACCAATTTTCATAAGTAGTCACTCTTAGGTAAGATCTCTGCATCAAGTTTTGGTTCTCATGTCTTAAATTCTCATAAGTACTCCTCTGTTCCTTTCTCCCTTTCCCCTGGAAAAGGGATTAATTTAATTTTAAGGAAAATATTAAAACAGCAGTTTCAGACTTCAGTCTTCGGCAAATTACAAACAGGAAGGAACAGCAATTGAGCTATTTAAACCACCAAGGAAACAAACCACTGAACAATGCAAGTAGACCACATAAAATGACAAGATAAAAAAAAAAAAAAAAAGGAAAATAAATATAAAACAAGTCCTTTCGGTAAGCACAGAAATTATATCCCTACAAGTTTTCAATACAATATAAGTAAACCTGGTGAAAACAAAGCCATCAGTTCTTATAGAGCTGCAAAAAATACTTGACAGGCTCCCAGCATAGCCCCAAGTTCACCATCACAGCCAGATATTACTGGAACAAATGTCCAAAGTCTGCAACAGAAGTCAGCAGCATATATGAAGCCCAAACAACTTGCCACTGTTTTAGAAAAGGTGAAAGCAACACAACCAGTGATTTTGAGTAATATATAACAAGGATGTATTTCCTCTGTCAGTAAGGGAAATTCAAATGAATTCTCCTTCTTGCCCCTTCTGGTCTTTCTTGCTTCACCCTCAAGGTTCTGTCTTCCCTACACACTAAGAAAAAGCAGAGAGTGTAGGTTATGCATAAATTCATGACAGAAAACACTATTTTAGAACAAAGCTCCTGTGCGTGGGCGCATATCTGTAAAATAAAAGGCATTGTTACTCTACCAAGTACGTAACCACAGCCAGCAATCAAATCAGACCTTCACATTTTATTTTGACAGCTATGCACAGTTATATTTTCACCAGAGGTTTGACTTTCATGTCAATACCTGGTTTTCAGCGATATCATCAAGACATGAATCAAAACTGACATTTGAAGGCACAATGGTATTAACAATTGTGGAAGAGAATTTTCATCCTAGAGATCTGTAATTTATTTTTAATTACTTTATGAAGTTATCAGTTGCAGAGAGGAATAAATCTGTTCCCAACTTGTATTTAGGACCTGTCTCTGTACAATATAAAATTTCTCAGCTCCACATAACAATAATTATTTTGTGGTGAATGGCAATATTAGGTAGCACTGAACTAGTGAAAACCTGCAAATATTGTCAATGTAACATTTTCAGAAGTTGGAGAAATCAACCCCAAGTGAGTATTACCATCAGCTTGCTAAAACTGCCCAAGTAAACTACAGAACACAACCGTCAACACAAAACATGTTAGGAAAGAATCTGCTCCGTACCCTTGCAGAATGAGAAATGCAACATTTTCTCTGCTATCCTTGTTAACTCCAATTATTAAACTGAAAATTCCACGGTGCAACATCAAGCGAAGTTTGAAAAACACAAACGTTATTTACGTGTTGAGAGAGCGGGACTCGCGCTCTACTGAAGATTTATACTGTGTGAGACTTGGATTCTGTGCATCCTCTAGAACCAGCCTTTCCTACAGATGCATCCCCACGGACACTTTAACATTATATAAACTCCCCCAGAGACACAGATTATTCTGTAACTTTCCAAAACCACATCCCTTTGAGAAAGTGTTACCTCACAAACACACATTATGTACCTCACAAGTGCATTAGATCCCCGGGTTCCTACTATACGACAGCATAAAAGAGTATTTGTAATTTATTTTGAGATATTAAAAAAGGAAGACAAGGCTGGATAACTGTAACTGGAAAGAATAAACAGGATTAAGTAACAGGTGTCTGACTGCACATAATTCAAAGCCGTGCATGGAATACGGTGCGCAGCCTTGGAATGGCTATGGAATGGAAATGGAAACACTCCTTTTGCACCTTGCTTTGAAAATCACCACTAAGTGATTTAAAAACGTCTTGTAAATTATAACCATGCAGACGGAGGCAACAGAAGCACTTGTATCCCCAGAGACCTTTAGATATATATGAAAGAAGACAAACAGTCTTCAAACGTGAGCCTGCCCTACTCCCAGGGGAAAGAAAAAAGGGGGAAGAAAAAAAAATTTAAAAAGGAAAAAAAAAAAAATACCAACACGGCAAGAAAGTTATACTTAACTACACAGAAACATTTGTCACACCGCCCAGCACTGACAAAATCCGGATACACTCAGAAACTACGGCAGCGAGGGAGATGAGGGGAAGAAGAATCCAATCGCCGGGCGCGCGCGCACACACACAAGGATCGCCTCACAGGGAGCACACGGACATTCGTGTGCACACCCCCGCACACGTATGTCCCTCACGGACACACACGCACGTCCCGGTCCCACACAGATGTGCGCGCCCGTCCATCCCGGCCGGGGGAGCCCAAGGTTACGGCCCGGCGCGGGGGGGGCCGGCCAGCGCCGCTCCCCCCCGGCCAAGGGCGCGAAGCCCCTGACAGACCCCCCGTACCCCCCAAAAACACACACCTCCCTCCTCAATGGTCGCCCCGCCGCCCTCACCTCAGGCGCCGAGGCTCCTTCTTCCTCCTCTCCCTCCTCCTTCCTCCTCCTCCTCCTCCTCCTCACGCCGTGTCTGTGTCTGTGTGTGTGTGCGACCCGCCCGCCTCACAACGGCGGCAGCTCCTCCTTCCCCCCCTCCCTTCCCTTCCCTTTCCCTCCTCCCCGCGCCGCCGCGCCCGCCTCAACCCCCGCAGCGCGGAGACAGACGCGGCAGGGACGGGGGAAACCCCACGGCCGCCGCCTGTGCTGGGCGGGCCGGGCCGGGCCGGGCCGGGCCGCCG
>JAWWES010000115.1:952797-1090742 GCA_035583135.1 Lophotriccus pileatus
CCCCCCCCCCCGCCGCCGGCTCCCCCCGCCGCCGCGCAGGGCTGCGGGCAGCGCATGGCAAGTGGGCGGCGGGGCCGCGGGCGCGGAGCTCCGCCCGTGCGGCCCCGGGCGCGGCGGCACCGCGGGGCTCCCCCGGCACCCACGCCCCGCCCGCCCGCGGGTACCGCACGCGTGTGAGGGGTGTGGGGCGCGCCGGGATGTCCGCGCCGCCGAGCCGCTGTTTACTACAGGTATTGGAAGGGTGAGAAGGAAATCCCCCTTCCTTCCCCTCCCGCACCGTGTGCTCCCGGCTCCCGCCAGGCCTGCTGCCTTTCGCGCAGATGGAGGGGAGAAAAGGGATGTTGCAGAGGCCGCTGTAAGGTTCCCAAAGTTTCGCAGTCTTTGCCTCAGAATTACAGCTGGACTCCTTGAGCGAGCCGTGGAGGAGGCTCAAGCAAGCTGAGATCAGCGCACAGGCGGTCTGGAGTGTGGGATTCCCTCTCCCGATGTCCTCCGGCCAGCCCTCCCACAGCTCATGAGAGCCTACAAACCACTGCCATGGACTGCCCATGTCACCCTGTGCTCCCCTGTTTGCTGTCATCATGTGCCAGGTCTCAGTTTTCCCTCGTGGTTTTATGAGAAATGTTTTCCTCCGCATCAAGCAAAAAACGTAAAACACCCACAAAATCAATCAAAGTGCTCAGTTTTACAGCCGAGGCAGGTTCCCCATCCCTTTTCCCCTACAGCTCATCCTCTTGGACTTTTTTACTGAACTGTGGCATTTGGACACCTGGGGCCCAATGTCCGACCACAGGGAAGGGACAGGAGAAGCAGCAGTTGCAGCTGAACAAATTATCTGGGATGAGCTGAAGAAGTAGTGGAGGAAAATCCAAAACAGTTTTACTAGATGGTCATAATAAGGGTGTTGCATTGCCACAAACTGCTCCAATCAGTCATGCAGGGGCCATATCTCAGGCTATGTTATCCTGTACCACAGACTGCACAAATCCAGGCTTGGAACGAGACCTTCCCCCCCCTCTAACACCAGGTGCTGTACCAGGATATGATAAAAAAATTATTCTGTCTTCAAGAGCTGCCACAAAGAAGTAAGCAAAGGAGTGACTGAGAACAACAGCAGCGGTGACACGTGATTTCAGGGACAGCCTGTCAGCACAGCAGACCTACAGTCTGAGGGGTTTCTGTAACTGAGGCAAGTGTCATGTTAAGCAGATGTTCCCATTTGCTTATGTCTACTCAATTAGAAATTTCTCATGGGCACGGTGGTACAGGTAGGTCTGTAGAAATCCATGAAGGGCAGCAAGGCTGCAGCTAAAGGCTCGGGGTGGGTGTATTGGGCAAAAGGAGGGGTAGGAAGGAAATAACAAAGGAACCTGCATGAGGAGCACGTGAGCTGGATGAAGGCCAGTATTGCTGGCAGGGCTAAAGGGATTGAGTTAACACACAGGATATAGGAGCAGCAATTATAGTCATTGAAGATGAAGGGGACTGGCTTCAATGTGAGGTGAACGGGGAGTTATTGAAGAGATTTTAAGTTTGTGGTTCCAAAGTGTTTGTTTCTAAATGAATGTGAAATGGATGCATTTGTGAGTACAAAATAAAGCGTTCCATATCCTTTTCATTGCTTTTCTTTTCCTTTAATTTTTTTTCTTTTGCCGCTGGGCTGTATGTAAATTATTATAAAAGTAGTAACAAAAAAGTATTTTAATTCCAATGAGGCGTAATCAGTTACTCACTAGCAAACAGTATTGTATTGTCCTTAGGAATCCCTCTGTGGTTTATGTTCAGACTCTAGAGCTCGCATAGTCTGGAAGTACTGACACTTGTATTCTGGTTCGTAACTCCGACTGGCTTTCCCCCGATTTGTTATCTCCTTTTCCCCAAAAATGGCTACTACATGACAGTGGGTCATGGCTGCCTGCTTGTGCAAGGACATTTTATTCCAGGGTAAAATTCAGGCCTATTATCTTCATTACTGTGGTTCTTAAAACAGTTTTAGCAAAAGGTAGGGACTTGAAATATTTGGGTAACTGCATGAAATGCAGGAGAGTAGTGGCATCTCAGAATTAGTGGAAGTATAGTTTCCTTAGAAAAAGCTGTTCTTTGTTCTTCCACACACAGTCCTTCCCCTTCCGATGTCGGCTCCCTGGCCTGACTGGTTCACTGAAAGAATGGCAGCCATCAAAGGAAAGATGGTCAGACCGCAGCTCTGCAAGGAAACTGAAGGTACTCACAGGGTCACTTGTAACAGCAAGCACACTTCACATTAAAAAGTGTTTGAAGTTGTAGAAAGTAAGGCCATATGGAGGGTCTGAAACTCCACACACGGTTGTCAGTGGCAGGGTCAGGCCCACATATCAAGATGAATTCCCACTTCGTGAGTTTTGTTGTGGCACAGCTCTGTTTACATGCTGGGACTTCTAACCACAGGGCAACTGATGACAACAATTTCATCTTTGGTTCTCCACTAATTTCCTCTGGATTTCAGTGGTCAGTGTGACTTGGCTGGTGAGGGATGAGTTAGGAGTGAATTTGAGAACCACCAATTTTACAATTAGTTCTTAGGTTGATTTGCTGTGGACAACATATAGCTGTCCTGTTTCCTTTTCTTCCTTATAAAATATTAGTGTTTCCCCCATTAAGAGTGGCTTGTCAATACAGGACAACATTTGCCAGTTACAGCTTTATAAATAGTACACATAAATGTATGCGAGTACTGAAGAGTTCACCCTCCTGACTTTGCAGGAAGACTTAGGAAAAAATGAACAGTGCCAGCAGTTCACATCAGATCAAAACAAAATGTCCCAGGAAACACAGCAGAAAAATCCTAACCTCTGAAGTTATCAGCTGAAACCTGGTGCAGTTAAAATGGTTGCCTCTAGCAGAGGTAGAGTTCCATATCACCTGATCACGTCAGCAAAAAACTAGAGCTGCTTTCACAGGGACCTACTCAAAGTGCAGCATATTCAGATTAAAAATTATTTTTCCAGCCATCGAAATTTTGGTAAAGTAACATGTTCTTTTGCTTTTATTTTTTTATCTGGTGCAAGGGTGCAGACCATTTTATGATGACAACCCCACTGTGTCTCAGAATATCTCACACAAAGGCGTTTATTCTCAGTGGTTTATTTTCAGGTTGCTTAAGGCAAAATTTTCCTTGGACATGTGCAGTGTTTAAAAGTAGAAACATGGCAGGTATGTGAATTTTGAACATGCAGAATTCAGTGAGAATATTGAAACTGTGGGTCTCTGCCATTGGTTCAGAGACAGAGAGACAATCTCTGACAGACAATCTCTGACACATCCTGTGTTGATCAAACTCACAGTTTCTTACCAGTTTATAGCACCTCTTGGTCTGACCATGATTATTTTATTTCTCAGCCTGGGTGCTCCTAGTTAAGTGTGGAATACCAAGGTAAGTTTCATGTGCACAGTTAATCGCTATTATAAATAGTTGAATAAATGCCTAAATATTTTGTCTGCTTGCAAGTAGATCCTATAATGCTGTGACAGAAATAATTTCAGAGCTAGCAGTGAAAGACATTTTCCTAGCTCACAGTCCTTAACATGTGCAAGCTTAACAAGACATTTTTTGTCTTTTTCAATCCTTCCCTGCTGTCATCCTGCACTTTGCACAGGAATGGATTCCTGTGCCACAGGTTGTATGCCTGCCTAGGCTTTTGGGGAAGGCTGCTTGTGCTCAGAACTTGCAGGAAAGTGCATTAGGATGGTGCCCAAGCTAATATTCCTTACAGTGTGCCTTATTAACCTGGGCTCGGTGCTATGTGCAGTGGCTACAGTGCATGTAGCTACATGGTTTTACATCTCCACGCTCCCCAGGGAGGACTTTGCTGCTGCTTCCACTGGCAAAAGGCTCTACTCGATGTGTTATCATCTGCCACTAATGGTGCTGTGGTTGGTATTGATGGGTAAAACACTGGGCTCAGCAAAGTCGATTGCAAAGCAGCCACTTAGAGCAGTGATTTTCCAAGTCTCACACTGCAGCCAGATCTGTGTCTGCAACGCAAGAGGCAATCAAATGGTCACTCGAGGGTAGATAGAAGGCTGAAGGACACATACACTTCATTTCAGGTCTACTTCCAAAAAAGGGCTGGGGTGAATAATTTTGATTAAAAGTACTTCTCATTTTTTTGCATAACGCTTTTTGTGAACATTGCAGGACCATTTTGTTGCAGCTTGAGGCAGACAGCAAGCTTGGAATGTTTTAGTCTGGTAGTAAAATTTTGGCAAAATACTGAAAGTCTTGGCAGTTTTAACTGTAGATGTCTCTAACAGCTCTCCCTTGCAAAATGTTCAGCTACACAAATATTTTGGTTAGGCAGGACACAGCAAAATTAAAGAGATTTTCTTCTTGGAGGTTTCCTTTTTTCTCAGTTTTTTGGTTTTGTTTTTTTTTTTTTTTTTTTTCCCCAAGATTGTTCATTTTCCACACCTGTAAATACCATACTATTCTTGACCTTCATGGTCCCAAATCATTTGTATCAGCTGTGATAGCTTTGGTTTGTGCACCCATATCCATTCAAATGCTTTGATTAAAAAAAAAAAAAAAGCTGAGGTTACCTTATTGAATGCTGGCCCTCTTAAGCAGAAAAATTTCTTCCAGTATCAGACCTTTGATTCATTACAAAATAAAATTATCTATGATCATTTTTCAGAAAGACTGTTAGCTTCTTCCTAGGCTTTTCAGGAAGCTGCACATACAAAGATGGATATCATAGGAATGAGTGAGAACAAAGAGAATGTTTTTCCTCTGCCTACAATATAATATTAATGACAGACATTGCAATTATTATTTTTGAGGTCTTTCTTATTAAAAGGAGTGAATATTACTAATCAAAAGTGCTATTCAGGATGCTAATTAGCCTCTTCATTGTGCTGGGATATATTTATCTTCAGGCTTGTGCTCCAGGTCTTCTGAATACAGCAGGACAGAAGCACAGGGCTTCAGAAGGGTCCCTCCAGAAGCTGGATAATGCAGCAGGGAGGAAAACAGAGCTTTCAGGATAATGCTGCTGATGAGATTGTGTTTTTCCGTTTGGATATTAGGGGAAAAAAAGACTTCAGTTTCTTTGCCTGGTTTAATGACAAGAAATTAAATTTAGCGTTGAGCAATACTTTTTGAATCTTTTAAGGTACCAGTATCTCCACCTTCCAAGAAAATGGCATCAGAATCAAAAATAGCACAGTACTATTTAAGCCTTTCAGACAAGGAGCCAGTCGGTGTTTATGTGTGTGAGACAAGGATCTCTGTCCTTCATCAGTATCCCTGTCCCCATCCACTGTGACCTGAACAAGAGTTGTTGCTGCCAGACTTTACTACGTGCTGCAGTCAGCAGCCCAAGGAGGCAGCCCTGGGGCTTCTTTGTCACTTTCAAGAGCTCATCCCTCATTACTGTCTTTAGAAGAGCAAAGCCCCACTGACCCAGTATAAGAGAATGCATTTCACCCCCATGTATTTATGCATTGCCAGTAAGGCTAAGATTGCCTACTGAGCTCTCAAACCTCCTTATGCACCCCCCTCTCATCTTGCTGAGTGTCTCTGCTGTGTTGCAAATCAAGTTGCCTTTTGTCTAAGTGTTCAGGGAAGCTGAAGGGGTTCGGCACTGCCTGCAAGTAAATTGTAAGAGCATTAACACAATAAGGCTGAAACAACAGTATTCAGTGTGGTAAATGATATATAGAAAGACAAGCAGGTTACATAAAACCTGCTCTTTGAAAATCATAAAGGAAAACTTATTAATGAACTGCAACAAATCTGTGCTCAATCAGAAGTACTCTGCTTTAATTATTAATGCAAAATACAAGGATTTTTCAGTTCAGGATTTTTTTTATCTGAAGAAAAACTTCAAAGAAGTCAACGAAGACAAAAGCAGTCCAACCCATACACCTTCCTGTGTGATTTGTAGTTTAGCAGTTGACTGTCCTTTGTTTTCACTCTCATCAGATGTATATCTGGGTACTTGTGATTCATCTATAATGATGAAGGCCAATTCACCATCAGTGAATTTCCATGGGAAATCCAAGGTTTCTCTCTAACATTACCAGCAAGTTTTTGCATTAGCCCTTCAATGTAACCGGTGAAGTCTAGAGACTCTTCAGTTGGTGGGCTTTATGTTTGTATCATGGATTATATGAAATGCTGAGAGAATTGATTTTGCTCAGCCTGGAAAAGACTTCTGGGTGACCTAGTTGTGGCCTTCCAGTACCTGAAGGGAGCTGACAAGGAAGAGGAGAGAGACTATTTACAAGGGCTGGAATGACAGGACAGGGAGGAATGGCTCCGAAGTAAAAGAGAGTAGGTTGGGAATAGATATTAGTAAAATATTCTTTACTGTGAGGGTGGGGAAGAATTGGCACAGGTTGCCCAGAGAAGCTGTGGCTGCCCCATCCGTGGAAGTGCTCAAGGCCTGGCTGGATAGGGCTCTAAGCAACCTGGGGTAGTGGAAGGTATCCCTGCCCATGGCAGGGGGTAGAATGAGATGATCTTTAAAATCACTTTTAACCCAGACCATTCTATGATTCTGTGACCCAGTGCTTGCAGTGGAAGGTACCTTCCAGACCTGTGTAAACATTTTCTATATCCGCCTCTCTGTATTTTCATTAGATCTTCTAGGAAAAGTAACTTAACCAATGACATTACTCTGTATACCCCTCTCACAGACATATTTTCCTATTCTCTGTTTTCCAGGGCTCAGATTATTTTGTCTTTCTCAAAACTTCCCTGGGAAATTGTTGCATAATGTCAATGCAGTGAGCATTTAGATGTCATCTGAATCTGCATATGCAAGTCTTAGTGAATGTGTAATAACAAGAGGCTTTTTATGCTGCTTCAACTTCAGAGATGTCCCTTGAAGGTGGCAGTGTGTGTAATCAGACTGGGATTTTGGATAGAATAGTGAAGAAATAAAAAAATTACATCAGCATAGTGTATGAATATCCTCAATATTTCAGTTCTTCTGCTGCTTGTCACGTTTGTCCTGTGGTACCACTGCAGGAAGTCAGTGACATCAGAGGGACTGTCCTGTCTCTGCTCCCCACCCAGGGAAGGGGTACCAGCCCCCCAGGAGTAGCCAGCCATGTTCTGTGTGACAGCAAGTGCACCTTGTGCACTTCAGCTGACAGCAGCGAGGCAAGAGGCTGTCTGCCAGTGCAAGGAGAAGGGGGAAGGACAGTGCAGGGCACCTGTGTGCCAGGGGGGCCCGACTATATTAATGCCACCCACTGCTGAGCCATCTGCAGGTTATTACACGTGGTAGGGACTTGATGGACAGTAAGTTATTAGAAGGGAGTCACACCAAGTCCACTGCAAGGGCTTAACCGCATCTCCTGCTATGCTATTATTTATCTCTTCACCTCACATCCAGCATTTGTTTTTAATTCATATACTGGCAGTGACACATGGCAGGAGGCCAAAAACGCATAAGACAGCAGCTGGTTGAGCCCCAAAGGAACTGTCTTTTGGCAGTAAATCTGAGGAGCAGACAGCACACCGCACTTTGGTAGGTACAGACCAGGTTGGTCACTTGAATGCTTATGTAGGTGCTTGCTGCAGGGCACATTACTTACTCAGCCATGCCAATGGCAGTCATTCCCTAGAGACCAGTGAGGTGGGGATCACTCTACTCTGAGGTAGTATGGACAGTGAGTATCCTGCATGCACCAGGCTCACACAGGAGAACTGCACTTACCCACCTCCTCCTCCTTTTGACATGAATAGTTGCTACATCCTCTTCTTGAATAATTAAATTACAGCTGAATAATTCAGAGTCTATTCAGAGCCTATTCAGATTGTCTATTGTCTGGTGTTGAGCAGGGTTGGCTCTCTGCAGCACCACACAATGGTATGATGTACTTGCTAACTCCAGAGGTAACTTTTTTCGCTAGAAGGCCACAAGTGGGTTTTTAAATTCGGGTTGTTTGGGTTTTTTCTCCCTCTCTACTCTATGCTAATACTGCCCATAACCCTGTGCCTTGAGGTATCAGTAACCAATCTGGCCATGCCACAGGGTAGGGAACAGTCTCTATCATCAGACTAGTAAAGAAAAACTTCATTCAAACATCACCTGGGCAACAACTGCATCAGAAAAAACATGTGCTGTCCTTACTAGCAGCCTTGATCAGGCACTGAATTTCTTCTCAGTCTAACAGGGTTTTATCCTCTGGTCCTAACGAGCTGACAATGGCTTGAAGGAGCTGGAGAGAGGCTCTTGTGATTGCAGCCAGGAGGAGCTGAGGTGCAAGGGAAGGTTCCCACTTCTCTCAAGTGTGAATCTGCTGTGAGAGGCCCATCAGCAATCTTTGTCCTCACCATTGCCTCGGTGGGGTGTGCTTCCCCTGAACTTGGAATACAGAACCTGATCCTATTTCTCAGCTTGACCCTAGGTTGAATGAGGAGTGTGAGACACTGATTGAACTTAAAACTCAGCACTGCCAGCCTCAGAACATATTCAAAACAGATAGTAAAAAATACTGTTTCTGTATTCCCTTGTTGTCATCCTCCACTCCCCCTCACTTTCCTTCCAATCATCTGTTACTACTGCTGCCTCCCACTCCAGATCACCCACCACAAGCCTTTCCCCCCTGTTCTGGTAGACCAGCAAAGGAAGGGGCTCTCCCTGTGGAGCAGTGAGTCTGCCCCAGCAGCACAAAGGGACTTGCAGCAGCAAAACCAGGTCCTCACTGGCTCTGAGGAGCAGAGACAGGTACCAAGTCATCTGGCTGCAGCAGAAGCTGGAGACAGAGCACAGGGGATGCTAAGCAAGCAGTTCTGAGCAAAGGAAGTCAAATAAATTATGGATGTAACTTCACCAGTCTCACCAGCTCTGCCAAGGATGGATTTGGCCCAAGGAAGCAGCAGGAGGGCAGCACATGAAGAAGTCAGAGCCTGGGAAGCAGAGAGCTGTGCCCTACACGCCACACTGACAGCGCTGTGCACGCACAGGAACAGCCACTCAGCTCCACAACTGCTCATCTCCAGTTCTCTAACTCTGTAGTATCACTCCTCAGACTAAAACCTTAATGAGCGCTTGCCAAGTTCTTGTAATCACACCAAATTTCATAATTTAAACATGTTTTGAAGATCCAGAGAAAAAAACGTACATCAGTGGGAACCAGCCATCTGGAATGCTTTGGAGTCTTTCCTTGCTCATTTGTTTGTTTGGAAGTCAGCTATTCCAGTACTGTAAGTGTAATTTGGTTACTTATTTAATTTTAAAGTTTTTAGGTTACAACACGAGTTTTAACTAATAGATGAAGGCACAACTCAAGCAGGGATAATTCACCACTATGAAAATTAAATGATCCTTGAATGATGTATGAGGTTTGTGGTTCTGCCAGGGTATGATCCATACTGTTACAACCCCTTACTTCTTTCTAATGCTCTTTGCACAATGGTCTCTTTTAATGTCAGTTTTCTCCTGTCTCAAAAGTTGTAAGAGAGGAGTAGGGTCTTCAACTTCGGGTACAACAGAAGAGACAGAAGCAGCCTTACAATGACCTCTTAAAAATATCATTGGTCAAATCCTCAAAAGAGATAGTGATACAAAAATGCCTTCTAAAAACATCCTTTGGAATATGACATGAACCTGGCCCGGGTACACTGTAAATTCTTACATTATTTATTACAAAGTGTGCCAGCTCTGCCTTCATACAAAATCAAAACTGCTTTAAATAAGTGATTAGGTTGTTCCTTCCACATTCACACTTTTTTTTAAATTTATTTTAAATTAATTCTCCTTACTGACACGAGTTTATGCAACGTATTATTCCCTCCTTTTCCTGAACGGTGGTTTTGCTGTCGTTTTTGTTGTCATTTTTGTTTGTTTTAGTGGTCCTTTTGAGGCACTTAAATGAGAAAATAGAGTCAGGAGTATTGAACACAAATTAAAGCAAAGGAAAAGAGAGACTACTGTGGGAACTACAATAGCAAGGATGACTTTTGTGGAAAAGAATTCAGCACAGGCAGAGGAGTGGAAGGGCACAGAAAAAACAATAATGACAGGAAAAAAAGAGAAGACACAGTTAAAGATAAGGGATGTCAAAAAAGTGTAACACTGATGCAAAAGCTACACAATAATCTGTTATAATGGAAAGCAAACCATTGGACTGCAAAGAAAACTGAAAAGGAAGCCAAAAGAATATACAGTTTTATTCCCAAAGCAATTGAGAGGCCAATAAAGTGTCAACTATAGAACAAAATTGAATATTCCTTTAAATGACAAGATGTATGACCTTGGAGGAGAGGGCAGCAGTTTTCAGGTGGTTTTTTTTTCCCCAGCCATATCTCAGGCAAAAACTGTAGGTGTTGAGTAAATTTTTAATTGAGAGTATAAATGATTTACATGTTCACAGCAGTGCATCCCTCCTTCCTCTACCACCAGTCAAATTCTTTGAGGAGGCAGCAAATTTTGATTTCTAGTGTCATTGTCATAAATAAAGGCTATTCCCCTAAGCTTTCTCTACTTTCTGACATTGTTTTGTGCCCCCTGTCAAGCAAAGCTCCAGTTGAGAAGTTTCTTTTTGAAAGTGGAACATGGCAGTATTTTGGTGGAACATGGCAACCTAATGAAAATATCTGTTTGTAGCCTTAGGAGGCAAAAAACCCAACTGTTAACATTTGGATGTTTCCACAATTAACATTTGTATGATCTCACATCTTAATGTGAATACATTTGAATGCTTTTGGGTGCTGCATAATAAAGAGCCTGTTACTAAACTTAGCAGCACTTCATGTAGATTAGACATTATAATTGATGCTTACAGAACAGGACCCAGAGAAATTAATTTTATGTTGCTCTGATTTCACTGGCTTAAATTAAAGAGTTACAAAAGGTCTTTATACCACTGGAAACTAAAAAACAAAAGTTCATGGGTAATCTCAATCGTGTTTATTTGTTCTCTGGAAGTGAGTGGATGTGTTGTAATTCCTGCCCAGGGTGAGCTTTCCCAGGCTCACTTCTCTGTGCTGCATCAGAGTTCAGCCTCCTCCTCCAGCATCCCTGGTCTCAGGCACATTCCCTTTTTCCCTGCCCTCAGTTTCAGTATATTGTACTCTTGTATATTGACAGCCTTGTGGCCTTTAATGACACCCTTGACCCCAAAAACCCCAAAACCAAAGTGCTCACATGGTGTTTTCCTCAGTCCTGTAACCATCCTTTTCTAGCACTGAGGCCTTGGACATACCATAGGTTTTCAGCTGACAATTCAGGAGCAACAGCAGGAGAGATGTTCAGGCAGACTGGCTTCAGGAGTAGCCCACACAACAGTCCTCCTTAGCTGTCCTACCTAGACAAAGAAACAACCTAAAATCCTTGTGAACTGGCACATATTCCTCTGCCTCCTTTCCCTTCCCATCCCTGCTCCTCTTCATTCATCATTCAGCCCTTCCAAGGGCTCCAGATCTGTGCCAACATCTCCCGTTAGTCCAGGCTTTAGCCATTGTCCAGTCCAAGACCTGGCTTCATGCACAGAGTTGGGAAGAGGAGGGCTTTACCCAGAACGGAAATACTCTGCTCTCTTTTTCCAGAGCTTGCTTGTGGTACAAAAAGCCTCTTTAATGATCAGCCTGAACAGATCTGCTGGCACTGTGTTGTGCCTTCAGCAGAAGAAAGACTGCCAGAGGCACACAATGCAGATGATTCATCCTAGTCAGGCTGAAACCTGTGTATTGGGATAGATAACCCAAATCATCCCAGTATTATCTTATACATGGGAGACAATTTACTGTCCGGGTGCCAGACCTGAGGTCAAGCAGTGAGATTTACAGCTCCAGAGCCAGGAATGTAATTCAGCTGCTGATGATCAATGAAAGCCTGAAGTAGATGGAAAAGCTGCAGGATTGTACTAAGGTAGGAAGCCCCTATCCCAAGCACGGACTGCAGCCCTGGGCATCTTACTCCCAAGCAGGTGCCACAAGGCTCCAAACCTGTCCTTGAAAGTCAAAGTGGTACCACCACATAACAGAATGAAGGAACGATTTGGGTATCTGATCTCAGAAGACAACTTTGAGTTGTGCTGGATTCAACACTCTTAAGATACTCCTCCTGCTGTGAGAGAAACCTCATCCTTCTTCCCATATCCAGCGAAAGAATAGCACAGATGATATTTTGTCTGCCAGGAAGGAAGAAGGAACACCCTGAATCTAGAATTTAACTTCAGCACCAATAATCCTGAATCAACACCATCAGTGAGCACTGGCAGTGCTAATATGAAATTGTCTGAGCAGTTCTTAATTAAGCTTGCCCATTCCAAACACTCTAATCTAAAATTATGTTTATCAGGAAAGTCATAAAAGCAGGAACTCTAATCACCAATGTTTGATGAAAGAAAGGAATAGATAAGATTTTTGTGTGTGTGTCTGGAATCCCTAGTTAAATTATGGCAGAAAAGGGAGGTGAAGACAACAACAGGCAGGGGAAAACCCATAATCAGGCCTCATTAATACTACAGTTAATTGATTTTCTGCTTAGATTCCAAGGAGGATCTGTAAGGTTTCTTTAAGGTGGGTAATAGGTTGGCAACCGTGGAAGAGGGAGATACTAGTATGTAAAGAATGTGAACTTAACCAGTTTTGAAAACTATTTGTTTCAGAAGTGAGTATGAAACTCAGTGGTGCAATTTTCAGAGACTATTTTAAGCCTTTAAAAAAATTTTATTCCTCAACTTTGTATGATCAAAACCAAAAAAATTCCTTGTTTGTGAGACTTTCCTTCTCCTTTTGTCATATCTGGGGAACCATAAATTGAAGAAACCAACCTTGCTGAACTCTGTCTAATCGCTTGGCCTGCATTTGATTCCCTTTTCATGTGTGGTTCAGATGTGCTGACTAGTGAGACACAGAGTAAGAAGCAAAAACTATTTTCCCAGAATGAAAAAAGGGACAATAAAATCCCAGGTATGACTCCATTTGCCTATGGAGAAACCAGTGCAGCTTGAACTGCTCTGAATCTCAGGATTTGTCTACACAGGGCTGGTTTAATTCAGCTCAGTTAAACCATACACACTTTTAAGTGGTTGGTGCTGACTAAGCTTAAACAAAAGCAATACAGTGCCAGAAGGGTTGTCCAAGAATATTATCAAAGCAATGGTCTGTCTACACACACAAATATGTTTAGACAGGATATAATAGGACTTACCCTGTCTTTTGGGACATCTTTACCTGCCTTGCATCCATATGAGGGTTATCTCCTACCTTCCTACTTACAAACATAGCCTCTGAAATGCTGCTGGATACTGGGTACAGTAGAGCACACAGCCTGTGTGCTTTATTCTTGTCTTGAAGGATGAAACACAAACAGAACTACAAAAACCTACCCACCCCAGCCTTGATATGCCCATTATATTAGTGCTGAATTCATCCTAATAGTCCAAATCCAAGAGTAGTGTTGCATTAGAAATCTAACTTTTTTTTTCCTTCTAAAACTTTTCCTATTTATACACTGCTTCAACAGCTGTGCCTTATTCCCCATTCAACATCCATTTTCCCTTAAGAGGGATAATTAATTTAGAACTCCAGGCAATAAGACATAGATGAGAAACCAGCTTTCCTGGTGCTGCCTTTCTTTTCTTAACCATTAAACAGTGCAATTCTGCCTCACATTTATATGGGAATGGGGGAATACACCTAAAACCAAAACCAGACAATAATTCCTTTTAATGCTATGCTAACATAATGAAACACAGGAGGAATTGCAGGAGTCTACTGCAGTATTAATTCATCATGGGCTCTTAGGTACTAAAAAGTCAAGAACTAACAAAATTAAGCTTTGATGTGTCATCTTCACTTAAGCAACCCTGTGCTTGTCCAAGAAAATAGTTTCAAGAAGTATTTTCAGGAACTTCTGGTGCAGTAATACTTCAGAGATTTCTTTTTCCCACCAGAGCAGACCAGCCTGTTTGCATTTATTTAAGGTTTGCTGTACGTGCTCCCTGCTCTGTAGTCCTGAACGCTGCCAGCACTGAGGTGCTCCAGTTACTGGGTGAATCTCAGCCCTTCCTTACCTGAGATGAGGGATGCAGAAAAATCATACTGACATTGCAAAAAGGCAGAAACAGGTCCCCAGGGTCAGGGAGCTGTCAGGGTAAGTATTTTGCCTCAACTGGTCTTAGGGTGTTGTTGACCCTTACAAAGAAACTCATCCTCTGTGACTGGAAAATAAGAAAAGGGGAGACTGGGGAAGACCTGACATCATCCTGCTCTCAGTAGGGTTTTAAATCCTCAGCTTTCCTGTAGTCTGAGACATGACCTCCCTGCTGCCTTGGGTTACCTTGGTGCTCATCAAGCTTGTCCTGATATCTCAGGGAAGCTGCAAATGCATGCAGGTATCAGGATAGGGCATAAGTGTCCTGAGAGCATGTAAGTGGGCACATACTGATGATCTCAGTTATTTGTCAAGATTTGTGTTCATGTGCAATCGACAATTTGGTTTGACTTGAGGTCAAATCTTTTGATTTTAGTGCATAGAAAAGCCTGTTCTTGATGTTGTAATCAAGCATGTGGAGTGGTTTATTCCATACCCTTCCTGCAATGAGTGACTTCTGCCAGCCTATTTTTTGCACGATTTCCCTTCAGGGCTAAAACACTAGCCAGGACGGTGAAAAACATATTCCTTATCTCCCCCCAACACCCAATAACGGCACAGTGTACGAAGCACGGAAGTGAAAACATCCACACATACACTGTGAGTCTACTTGGACTCCTCTTTTAATAAAATCCAGGTGATTCCATGTGATTCTACCTTCCCAACACAGCATATGCTCACGCTGTGTGCATTGTGTTTGCAGACGCTACGAGAGCAGCTTTATGGAGAGGGGCTTGCGGATGAGAGCGAGAGAAAAAAAACTACACTTCCAGTAAATAAAAGCATCGCACACAGAGGACCTCTCAACTCCTAGCAGTGACCTTGGAAGTTGGAAGGACACCCATGGCCTAGACAGGTAAGGGAATTACATTACTGATAATTTTATGGTGGTTTTGTGCTTTCTTTTCTGCAAAAAGAAAAGAGCAGTTTGCAAAACTGTGTTTCAGAAGAACTGGATCTGTCAGCTACAACAATAGCTGGGGGAAGATTTAAATAAAATAATAGGTGTTTTTCATCTTTAATGTCTATAATTAGTTAATGCAGCGTAAAAAACAGCACATCATTGCTCTTCCTCCCTGCACTGTAAAAAAATTAAAAAAAATAACAACAAAGAGAAAACATGCAAACCCAATATTTTGTTAGCTCATCTTTTAAGAGCCTGATTCCTGTTTAATGTGTGTTTACTAATGATGCATTCAAATGAATAATTTAGACCTTTGATGACAACTTTTCAAGAGCAGTTTTATCAATGTCAGGCAGCTTCCCGTTTTTGACCATATAAACACAAGACAGAAACCACCACTGCCATTATTAGTTTTGGCTCATCTTCCTGCTCTTTGGATAGGAAAGCTCCCTATTTTTTTTTTCCTGGTAGTGAATTAGCATCATTGCTTTTGGAACTTCTAATGGTAAATGCTGAACCAAAGGTATTACCATAAAAGAAAAAGTCCTGCCCTGTACCAGCACTTCTAGAGCTGCAAAGCCAGACACTCCTGGGAAATGCTAGAACTACGTTTGCACTGTCTTAATTTTGCAGATTATTACTTCTGTGTTCTCAGGCATAGACAGTAAACCTGCCTGGTAATAACAACCTTGCTTACAACAGACCCAGTGATGCTACACTTGCTCACACAGGTGCTGAAATAGGAGTCCATCCCTGCTCAACAAAGTGTTTGCCTTTGTTGACAGTACTTTTTGTGGCAGTTAAACTGAGTGTAAGGATTAGTTTTTAAGGACTCCACGTTTAGCAGCACACAATTGCTCCACATTCTGGTACTGAGGCACCAATAGCCTCACAGGGGATAGCTTTAAACTGAGCACTGTGTCTGGTCCTTTCTGTTGTGGATGTATGAATCTAGCAGGTACCAGGAGTTCACCTTGCCCTGCATGCAACACCTCAGCTTAAGGCAAAACCAGCTCCAACCTGGTAAGAATTTTTCCCGTCCTTGTGGATTTTTTTTCAGGTTGTAGCTTGCCATTTCACTTCGTTGGGGAAAAATATTTATTAAAAAGCATTCTGAAACTGAGAAATCAGCTAAAAATAGCACTAAATATTTAGTATTCCCTTCCACATGCTCATGGAGATCTTTTTTCCCCAGTTTTTCCTTTGAAACTTATTGATTCCTGTTATAAACACAGTCTTATGTAGGTGCACACCCTGCATAAGGTGCCAAGCTGCACAGTGTTCTGTTGGATTCAGTAATAGACTTAAATTTAGCAATTTTCTGATTGGAAATAATGCCATTATTCATGTGCCCTTGTACCAACTCCCAAGCTACCGCCTGGCTCTCTTGATAATATGACGTTCCTGATGCACATTATCTCAGAGGTCAATGCAAAAGAAAAGGTGTTATACAACTCTCAAGAACAAATCCTCCAAGGAGGAGATATCAGATAGGCACAAAAAATGCTATATACTAATCTTGGCACAACATCTGCTGGGTCCTTACACACTTTAAATGTATACTGTGCTCCCTTTACTGGGTGTTACTTACAGCTGAGACATCAGCACTTGTTTGATACATGTAGTATAGTCAGTGGGATATCTGGCCACTGGAATGGCAAAGAGCGTGGGCTAAGGGGATAAACTGGGGGGAAGATGAGCTTTCTCTTATTTTTGAGGTTATGGAAATTTTTGTTAGAGCTTATGTGAGTAATCTGCAAAGGCAAATACCTAAAGGTGGCAATCTAAATCCACAAGCAATTGAGCAGTGGCAATCAGTTTGTATTCAAAATTTGCTTCCCTTACAGGCCCAAATTTAAAATTTTGAGTTCAGTTGCTCAGTAACCTGATTGCTACATCTGAAAAAAAGCAAATGCTAAAACCACATCAGCACAACAGTCTGTGTGACCAGCTGGAGGTACGAGAGCCATCCTTGGAGTAAGTTTGGGTACCAGAACACCCATTAGTCTGCTCTGAGCTCCCTGCTGCTGCAGCCAAGCACCTCCTAGAGGCCATCCTTCCTCCTGCCTCCCTGCACCACAGCCCAGGCACAAGCCAAGGCTGACATTGTGCAGCTGCAAACAGCTGGCACAGCCTGGGACAAGGAGCCATCAGCTCATCAGCATTAATGGGGAGTGAACACCTTCAGGCCTCTCCCTCCCACCCCTGGACCTGCAGCTCTGAGCCTCTTCATTTAGTGAGTGCATGCAATTGTGTGTGAAAGCTGGGAGGACCTGGAGATTAAAATATTTGACTTGCCTGAGCAGAAAGGACTTACTGACACAAACCAGAACCTGTGATGAGATCTTGTTTACCAGGCAAGCACGGGGCTGGAAATCAATGCACCAAAATTGCTGTGACCAGAAATTAGACTCGCTTAGTGAACAGAATTCATTAGAACAACCTATGTCTCGCATCACACCTTTGGCATGACTGACCTAACACTTCCTTCTTTCTTTCTCCCAGAATGACCCCTTTAGAGCAAAACATTTATAGTGTGTCACTTGTGAAAATTCTGAAGTAGAAAATAATAATAAAAATGGCAGTCCTTTTTAATGGAGCACTCACTAATAAAGACTTTAATTAAAACCGTTTTGAAAGACAATTCAGAAAACCACAAGAGTGTGCAGAAACTCACTTGTGCAACATCTTTAGCAACTGCTTTTAAAGAAACTATGATAGGAACTCTTTATATTAGAACTTTTTTCCCCTTGTTCTTTTCCCCATAAACATCAATTGCCCCACACTTGCACTGGTCATAGTCTTTTCTTACCAGCACCATGCTAGGAGTTATTCTACAAAAGTGATGTGAAGTTGAAGCAAGAAGCTTTATGAATCAGAGATGCAGCAGACACAATAGCGGGAGTGTGTGAAACTGTAGAACAAGGGGAGAGACAGGAGCTGGTGACTGGATTACTAATAGAGCTGGGGACAGGAGTGGGAGAGAGCTGCAAAATATCAGTATCCAATAAACTCAGTGTGCATCTCATGCTAATATGCCTTTCTTCTGATAAAGCACAGAAAACCCCAAGGCCCTGCTCACAGAAATTGGTGTGGTGCTGCTGACTAACAGCACCTCTGGCTAATTTAGGCAAGCAGATTAGAACAAGCCTGATAAAAAAGCAACAAAAGGAAAGATTTATGCCCCTTGTATCTTCCTTTCAAACCGGTATCCTTGGGATGGCAAACGAGAGTTGGCAGGACTACCAGTTTGTGGTACAATCACCTACTGCATATGCTGTATGCACGTTTCTGTGAAGCACATTTTGGGAGGCTGATACTTTTCTTTCTCTCCACTTTTCCATCCAAACAGAAATATCCTCCAGCTAGTGCTCGTGCCAGCAAGAATAGCAGTACATATAATTGCAGATAGAGGATAAACAGAGTTTCAGCCTACATAGATATGTGTATGTATTGCTGGCAACCAGAGACAGTGAATTGCCTGCTTTCTGCTAAATTCTCACCCAGAGCTCTGCTTTCACCTGAACACACAAACCCTGTGTGGTGCACAAACCTGCCAAGTCCTTAGGCAGAGCTATATAATAAGAAATTCATTGCCAGCAGATTAAAATTCAGTTTAACGCCTCTGCCCACATAGAGCTGAATGGGTGGCAAAGAACAGGTCTCTCTGCTGTGCTGCCCTGTAGACCCAGGAGCTGACAGGGGTTATTTATATCTTTGGAAAGGGGGTATAAAATACAGAAATTATTACAGCTGGGCTTAGACTAGGAGACAAAGGTGTGTTGGCACACCCCACGGTGCTGGTGTGCTGGGATTTGGGATTTGAGACTGGGCAAGGGGTATGTAGGGCACACATGCCAGGGTAGAGCAAGTGGTTCACTTGGATCCAGAAGCTGAGAGGTGCTGTGTGATCCTATGGTCTGATCATGGCTCTGGGAAGCGTCCAACAGTGACAGGCAAGTCCTCTGAGTTACACCAAAAGAAAAGTTTTGTTAGGAAGAAACTGTCTTCTGACATGGGAAGCATGTGTTTACTATTATTTATTACTAACAAATAATAATTTTTAAAAAGTCTTTTAATTTCTGAAGGCAGAGGTCCAGAGCTATATAACAGTACTTGACTTTTCATTGTAACTTGGAATTTAAAGAGCCCCATTCTTAGTGCAGGCCTCTTTTTCAAAGAATTCAAAGAGTAATAGGGACTAAAGCTGCTCTTAAAGCTTGACTGCAGGTTATTCATCTGCACGTCCCACACGTTTGGTAGACAGGGTATTGCATTATATTTGTATTTGCCTTTCTGATTTAAGCAATAGCAGATCTTTCCTAGGAAAGCAACAGTATTTAACCAGGGCTGAATTAGAAGTGACATGGAAGAAGCTGGTTTTACGGGGTGGGGGGGGAAAGAAGAAAAGTTCCATTGATTAAAGTTACCAGTTTCAAATTACTTGTTCAAAGTTCATCTACTAAAGTGAAAACCCCCATAAAAAGATAACCTACAGTAGAAAGTGTATGCATACAATTTGCATAGCTGCCACTCAGAGCCAGACGGTAGAAAATAAGAGGTTACAAGCTATTCAAGCTCCAACCCCAAGCCTCAACTGCCTGCACAGTCTCAGCACAGCTGGAGGTTTTTTGCTAAATTTGTTAGCAGTAAATCAGGGAACAACCAAGAAAGATGAAAATTATGTAATTAGACTTCAGGCTTCGCATCCCAGGGATGGGAAGCAGAGCTCAGCACCCCTTTGGAACCAAAAGTTCATCTCAAGAAGTATCGCAAACCCAGCTAAAAAAAACAGGTGTCACTAAGCGGTCTCATTCCTATTGTACTTCTGAGGGTTGAAACCAGCTACAAGCTGGATTTGAAACTGAAATGCTGCGTCCTGGTTTGTTTTCCAAGTGTCTACAGATGTTGCACTTTTAGGTGATTTAAAAAAAAACTATTGGGAAAATCTAGCAAAGCTTTTTGCAACACTTTCAGCAAAGCTGTACCTCCAGGGTAGAGAGGTTATGGCACATTTTCTGAAGGGTGGATTAACATTGAGTAGGCTTTTTCATAAATGCCAAATCCTTTAACATTCTAGGTTATCAAAGCATATCTTAATTTTGAAAATGTTGCCCATTTATCCTTGATTTTCCTTTAAAAAAAAAAAATCACTTCACTTAGGGGAGTATTTCTTAAAGTGGATATTGAGAAAAATGCTAGTCTGAACTGAGGATCCCCAGTCTTTCATGACATCAGTACTGTGTGGTAGTTGCCCTTCCCATTTCTGAAAAAAATAAAGCCATAAATCTTTCTGGCATCCCTATTCATTCTCCTAATTACACTGCATAATGCTGACGAACAAAGCAAGCTTTTTTTTTTTTTTGCTAAATTGTATGTCTGGAGAGGCTTGTGAGGGTGACTGTGTAGTCGTGGAGATAAAGACTCCAACAGTACATTAATATATAGTGGGGAAAAAAGAAAAGAAATTGGAGCAGCCATAAAGTATGGAGTACAAGCTACACCTTGCATTAGAATTTCTGAGCTGAAGGAATGGGCTATCAAGATTTAGGTGGCATAATATTCTGAATTCTATTTTAAAAGTATCATTATCATCAGAGAACATTTAATACATAATCCTTCCTACAGATTCCCTGCAGGAATAAGGTGGCCTAGCTAACAAAGCCTTGATTTATTCAATAGAACATACTCCTTTTCCCTTTCAAAATGCAGACAAGGCACCTACTGCTGCCATCTCCATGGTTCAGCTGCCACTGCACAAATGTTCCTTTATGTCCAAGGAGCACCTGGGTGCTATTGAATGTCCTTATGTACAATGGTCTCCATTCACAGACCTTGCAAGAAAGAGCAAACAAGGACACAAGCAATTACTAAACACACAGAAACTTATACAACTCCCACAGACACATCATTTCCCATCCCCTGCCGGGATTTTCACATAACAACATGTCAGCAGGCACGTGAAGGAAGTCAAAACAAGAGCAGGATTTGCTGCCTTAGCTCCTCCCTTTGCAGCCTTGCAGGAGAGAAGGGAGACTCAGCATCCTTGCAACCCATAACCTCTAAAATCTGTGTCAGTGCACCTTGACCTGTTCCCCAGACACATTTTGCTTCTCATTTATCAGTCCTGCCTCATGAAAACACTGTGCCATAGACACATGTTCATCTCTCATTCGTTTAATGCCATCACTGTGAGCAAAAACGCCCCTTAGACCGAATAAATGCCATGGGATTGGGGCACACCACACAGCTGGGACAATCCAGCAGATCTTCTAGATTTGGTCTGTGTTTCAGGCTCCCTCTGGCAGTGCACGTCAGGGGCAGTCTTTGGGGTGATCTAAAATAGCCTGTCTACAGATTGAGTAGGTTTTACTTATCAGCATCCCAGCGGGTGCTGACCCGCTGGCAAATTCCAGCCCTAAATTAGGCACACGAGGAGCCCGGCGGAGGTCAGGGAGACTGCTGGGCTGAGCCAGGCATAAGCACAAGAACTGCAACATAAGCTCCTGCTAATTGCAATGAGAGCAGGCTTAGCCCAAAGGAAGGGATGTACCAAAAATGTTGAGGAGGATTCTCAGGGCAGGAGTGGTGTCCTTGTGTGAATTTACCTGTGGAGTGCGCTCCAAATATAGATACAGACTGGAACAAGGGAGACAGGAGCGCTAATGGCATCCAGACAATATCCCTATCATCCTGTAGACTGGCTATCTGATCGTCTTTCTAGATCCAGACCACTGTGTTACAGCCCTCCTTCACCCCAGTATCTCGCATTAGCACAACACTTTTTCCAAAGGAGTTTTTCCTATGACAGTGCATCAAAACCTCCTTTATGAAAGAAGTTGTGATGCCGTTTCTGACACAGCGACCAGAAACACAACAGGGAGAGAAACACAACTCAGGGAGCGTAATTACATTGCTGTAAGATGTCTACTTTTCAGTGTATGACTGATCAGATCATAAACAGTGAAGAGTAACCTCCAGACATTCACCACAGAACCTATAAATGCACAAGTTACCACAACAATTAGGCTGAAGGCATAGTGGGGTTTGGTACTCGCATTACAGATTAGAACAACCGATCCCTTCCATTCCCACAGCTTTCACAACCCGGCCATAAGAAAACAAATTGCAGCGAAGGGAATCGGCAAGTTACAGTGGGTTTTTAAAAGAGGAGGAGATGGCAAATAGCTGTGTGTAACATGCTGTGCTTTGCACCGTGTTACGCTATGAAACCCTCCCTTATTTGTCCCTAAACAATTATGCATAAAATAACAGCCTGTCTTAATGCAGCCCCTCTCTGATATGTGATTTAAAGATGCCTAGATCTAGTTTATAAGCGGCTTCTTTTCTGATTAAGATTAAAAAGTATCCTGAGTATTAATCCTTCAGTAAGCTTAAAAGAAAGGAAAATATAAAGTGAAAAATCCTTCACTAACCAACAAATATTAGTGCCAGGACAGCTACGAAATTGCTTCCTGCATGTCTGTGATAATTCAAGTACCATTTGTGCTTGCGAAGGAACATGAATAGTTGGTTACTTGGGGACAATACTTGCCTAGCTCACTTTGGAAACCATTTGTGCTACTAAATCATTTATTCCCAGCACTGTGCTCAGCTGACAGTCCCATACATCAGCTCACCTCTAAGGAGAAGATCCCTGTAAGAGTTTTTGAGTGGCACTTCCCCAGTGCAGAACCTTCATGTTTGGTCCTGTGGCCCCGAGACACTGGTACAACACAGCACTACCTCCTCCAATTTTGTCAGACCTCAAGGAAGGCTGGCAATTTCCATTTCCCCCCTAAATACCCAGACCTACTTTCCTTTAAATTGCATCCCTTTCCACCCCCTCGTACACCACAGTTTCTATAATCATCATCTTATATAAGAGACCCAGAACCGGGAGCAGTTATTTATCAATGTTTGCGCGCCCTCGCTTCGTCCCCAGAGAGCACCAAAATAACCTCCCAGGCCCCCATTCGATACACGTGGGCCACAGCATATCCTTGCAATCAGTGGTACCCGCCATCACCCCGGGGGAGCGATGCTGGCGACAGAGAAAACAGGTCCGTGCTGTTGGGATCACAGGGTCCTTGCCCTGGTGTTCCCCCTCCCCTCATGGCAGAAGGTCTGTTCATTGTGCCCTGGGTCTGGCACAAAGGGAGACATGCACAAAAGGAGGGAGCACCCACAGCCTCAAAGCTACTGCAGCACAGGAACATGCACCCAGCCAGAGCCAGGCTGCCTTCCAGCTTCACCCATTCTTGTCTTTCATTGTTCATCTGTTTACTTTCAGGTCGCCCTTTTGCAGCACTGTCACTCAGCTGGTTTTTAAGTGACCTGGCAGGTTTTCACTGCTCTCTTCCTGCTTGCTGGCAGAGCAACAAAGTCTGGGGGATTTATGTGCCCCAGCTCCCACACAGGAGCTGTGAGCAAAGCCTCCTCCCGAGGAGAAGAAGTTTGTGCTGACAGATGCCTCTGTTTGAAATGTCCATGTGTTTTTAGGCCCTGATCCATCAGAGCACAGGAGCACTCAGCCTTAGGCACATCCACGTTGCTGTCACCAGGCTATGTAAAATAAGGTGGGTATTTAAGCCTTTTGTGGGCTTCAAGCTCAGGTTTACTGTCCTGGCAGCAATGGTGGCCTGCAGTGCTCTAGGTTGATGATTTACAGAGCAGCTACAGAAGCAAGTTTGCAGCATAGACATATTTCTGCAGTGAAAAAGCATAGAATAACTTGCTTGATCCCTTCTGGGGAAGGGCTTTTACAAGCAAACATGCATTTACCCTTTTTGTTAGGCACTTCGGTCACAAAATTAATAAACTCAGCCATTTTCCTCTATGCAAAGCACCTGGAGGCAGGAGTTCCTCCAGGAGAAGTCAGTGGTGCGTGGCCTGTCAGACAGCATACAGGGTGCTGGGGCAAGCAGCAGCCTTATAGGGATTCTCCAAAAACGTAGTCACTCAATCCACTCCTTGTCTTGCCAATTTGGTTGTGCAAAGCTCTCCATTGACTTTGTCATGGGAACTTAATTTGTGGGAAGCAGGTGGGAACTAATGTTATTCCAGAAGGCTGAAGGGGTTTCTGAAGAGGCCAGAGAAGTTTGGTTTTATTGTGAAGAAATCTCAACTTATTATGAGCATGCAACTTTTTTAGTGCAGAAAAACCAGCACCCCAGCTTGAGCTTTGTGTTACTGGTACCCTCCATCAGGTTTGTTCTTTGGGCAAACCATTTCCTCAGTGAACTGCTGTAGTCTGGTGCCCTCAAAAGTTGACTGTCCCTGCCGCTTGTCAGACCCCCTTCCTTCTGTTTCTCCCTTGTTTCCGCAGACATGAGCTCCAAAGACAGTACAATCCAAATTAAAAGACTTCATTTTTACAACTTATCAGCAAAACTAATTTTGTCTGGCTGACAAGGGAAATCCGCTGGTTTGCTGGAAGAGAGACGGGAAGTGGCTGTGCCAGCCCAGGGTATCGTACACAGCCGGGGCTGGAAATAGCAGCACTCAGCTTCAGAGTTCATCAGTGAGCCACTTCTTCAATAAAATAACCCAAACAACTTCCTGATGCTTCCCTAATCCCTTCTGTCTGAAATTCTTCTCCCCCCACCCGTTGATTTGAAAAAGCAAGTCCCTTTTACTTTTCTTCTCTTCAAAACCTAGATTGCTTTTATTGACAGAGTTGAAAACTCTGTGCTTCTTGATTATTCACGCCTCTTCCACAGCAGCGGTATATAGCAATAATCAATAAATCCAAATTTTTCCATTTGAAATGTAAAGCTACCCGGTGTTGTCATCACCTAATCTGTGTTATAATAATGCTCGGTTTTCACCTGACCTTTCGAAATCAGCAGATTCAATTACTTGTAGCATTTGCTGAAGATTCTCCAGGGATCTCACCATAAATTATACTGTATCCTACAAATAGATATGACAACACTAATCAGCAAATTAGATGACAGTGATCATTCCTGCAGAGATACTTAAACATCTGATTGAGCTGGTACATGGGACCCACGCACCCCAGAGCTTCAGCCTGCAAGAGCTGCTGCTCTCATGCATAGGAAATGCTGACCTTGCAAGCAGGAACCTGTAGGTTACTTAAGATGTCTGATAAAAAGAAGGAGAATAATGCTGATGCCTCCAAGTGAACACCAGTGGACATTGATGGATGATGACTCCACTCCCTCATTAATATTTTGCTCTGATATTGCCACACATTCCACTTTACACAAGTATTTCCTGAAGGAAGGGCTGGGCACTTCATAATGACCACCCTTTACCCCAGGCATGGGAGAGCCATCAATGCCTCAGCACCAAGATGCTGCCTCTCTCCAGGCAGTCCTTGCCAGATGGTCTTAAGACTACTCCTCCTTGGGGTGTATTCAATATCCTACTCAACAGCCATTTCACAATGGATGGGGAACAAATATTGTCCCATCTCCACCCTCATTGCCCTTCAAGTTTCAGTACCATCAGCTGGCTGCTGCTGGGACTGTGGTCCATGTGTTGTCTGCACAGTGTGGCAAGATGGAAAATGCTGGGCAGGAAGGACAGGATGCAGAACAAGGAGGCTGTTGGGTGCAAAAAGCCTTCTGCAGGTCACAGTGCAAAGGACACTATAGTTGGGGCCTGGCTTATAAAGCTTTGGCAGGGATGGCATGGATGAGCCCAAGTCCGTGGCTCTGCTGGGAAGGTCAGCCAGATGGGCACTGAGACATGTCCTGTGCTCACAGCCAGTGTCACCTTCATGTGGCCTCATCCTCAAGCCTCTCATGAGAGGCAGGTGCTGCAGGAGAAGGGGGCAACAGGGAGCTGGGAGGTATGATTGCATCCTCCACCACAAGCTGTTATTTTGACAGCTCTATTACAGTCATATAGAAACAACTCCTGGGAAGTGTAAAGCACTGGGAAAAAAAAAAAAAGTCAGGGAAATCATCTGCTCTGCAATATGCCAACTTTCACTGAGGAAGAGGGCTGGATAACAATGAAGATTTGCAATGGGTTCTTCCCCTGGCTTTTTCCTTGGCCATAGCTCATTACTGTTCACTCCCAAACCACTGTTTCTCCTCTTACATCTGTCTGGTTCATGGATCTGACGTTTATTTCACAGCAGCCCTCTCCCCCACGGGATTAATTCATTTTTCATACTGTATGAAGACCTCGGCCCCAGCTAAAGGGAAGGGATGAACAGCCCTTTGCCAAGCTGCCTTTCTTAGAGAAAAGAACCCAAAACAGCTTATCCCAGGAATCATTAGCTATGCTCAGAGCTAAGTTTCAACTCTGCATCCCCACCAAGTAGTACAGGTTGTGGTAGATACCACAGTGACTTCCTATCCAAGTGCCACTGACACAAAGCCCTTGTGTGCTGGTACTTGCTGTGCATGTCCATGGCAGACTTCAGTGAGGGGTTTGGGGAACCCAGGTGCAGTTCTTGCTCTAACAACAGTGTCAAAGCCCATGCAGACCAAGATTTATATGAAAACACAGCAGCCCTCGAAACAACCTGATACTGTCTGGAGTCACCTCTACAGCAGCAAATAAGAGTCATACACTCAGCCCAGTGTGTGATTGAAGGAAGGCAGCCCTGCTGGGACCCAAACCATGTGTTCCCATCAATCTGCGCCTTTCAGGAGCATCACCTGGAGGGTTTGGTAACCAGAAGAGGTCTTTCTTCTGCCCACCTTGGGTGCTAGAGATTCATCTTCCTAATCCAGCAACATTCCTGGAGCAGATTACCCAGCTACTCTAGCACCAAAAATCCAGTATTAAACTTCTCTTTTTTTTTTCTTTCTAACCAGCACAGTGCTGTGCAGCAACACCATCTCATAACCCAACACAAACAATCCTGCTCATCTATGTTGCCTCCTTGGCATTCTCCACACACACAGTTTTCTCTCATGTGCCACTCCTCCCACCTTGGGGAAGGAAAGCAGAAGTGCTGATAGAAGAGCTCCACTCACACTCCCTTCCAGCTTCTGGAGGCATTACCTCAACAGTGACAGTCTGTAAGGCAAAACAAATGGCTTGTTAGGCAAGTCTACGTTATGGGGCCCTACCCAGAAGAGGTACTCCAGAAATTCACCGTGACTTTGGTACATTTTTGTTTGACAAGAAGTATGCTGCAAAGCTTAGATTTCATCCCTCATTATTGCAAATTATTCTGCCAGCTGAAGTACCTTTTCTCTTGGGCAGTACACTGCAAATTGGTGCTGTGCTCTGTGCTCAATCAGCATCAACCTTCTGTCAAGGGAATGCCTTCAAGGGCTTCACTTTGCACCTGGCACTTCTTGTGGAGAAGCCCTTGCAGCAAAAAGGAAAGTTTTCAACCTAAGGAGCAACACCCAAGTGCTGCTGGCAGGAGGCATCCTCGCTGGCAGCTTAGAGAAGCTTTAACTACAGCACAGAGTGACATACCAAACCTCTTTCTTCCACTCACAAACCAATGACACCATCAAACATTTCCACAGGAAATCAGGTTGCACAGTCTCAGCTGTAGGAAGTAATACTGCACCCTGCTGTAGCAAACCTGGATGCCAGCAGAATGCAATTTCAGTTTGAAACAAAACACAGTTTCATTCATTTGTACTCTCACTTACTTACCCGTGAGCAGCCAGAAACCACAGGGCTGTGTGATGCTGACATCCAGGTTGCGTATCCAGGAGCTTTCATGGTTCCATGGAGGGCAAATGGCAATCACTGCAAAAACAACCCAAACTCTTCTTGAGACCATAACCCCAGCCTGGCTTTGGAGCTGCCTTTTTTATACTCACCTGGAGCTGATGGGGGGCAGTCCCTCCACCCTGTTCCACCTGACTCACTCTCCCCTGTTTGCTCCATCAGGTGGCCTCAGCAGCTGCCTGTGGATTGTTAGTCCTTCATGGCTTCCTAACACACATGCCTTCAGGTTGCCCTCATCCTGCTCCTTTGGCACCCAGGTATTCCTGTTCATACTGGTCTTAGCGCTTCTGCTGCCACTTTTACAGGTGTGCAGCACATCTGCAGCACCACCAGCAACACCATCCCACGGGGGGCTGTGCTTTGGCACGGACCTGCCCCTTGTTCAGGCTGTGTTGTGCTGTTGGTGCGTGACAGTCAGGCTCCCAAACGCTGTATGCTGAGGAGGTTGGTGTTTATCCCTCAGGAGGAAGATTGTGATTTTGCTGTTAGAGCAGGTCTGGTATAGAATGAAGCTCAGTGCTCACTTTTGGCTTCCAAGCCCAGATTTTGCAGCTGGAGTGGTTGTACCCACAGCTTCTGCCGTGCCTAAGCAGTGCATTTACAGTGACATTGTCCCAGGGACAGCCCTTTTCTCTTGCTTGCCTTTTTTGAGAACATATTTTTAAGGCAGTGCTTAGTCCACTGGGGCCACAGGCTTAGTTGGAGCTTCGTGAGAGGCTCATGGCATAACATTAATAGAGTAAAAGCTACAAATAACGCCCTCTGCTTTCTCCCTTCCCCCTTTTCCTGTGTCCTCTGCCATGGATATCATGGCATTGTTCTGAAACCATTATACGAGCACCTCTTGTAGCTGGGATTACTTACAGGAAAATCAAGACAGGACAGGTATTTTAGCCATGGAACACCAAGGAGAGTTTCATTTGTCATGAGCTGGAGTAATTCAAGGTAATTTTTGCATGTTTTGGATGGGAGATGCTGACTTTGGTCAGAGCGTGAGCAAAATGCTTATTTTTATAGTTTTGACGTAAATCATGGAATGTTTTCATTCTTAATTTGGAACACTTGCCCCAAATGTTCCAAGTCTCTGTAGATAAGTCCAGGCTCTTTTCTTCCTTATGACACACATCCATACACAGTAAAGTCCCAGGCTTGACTGCCCAAGTCATTTATCCAGACTGAGCACAGGACCAAGGCATCTTTTAAAAGCTATAACTTCCAACAATCTCGAGAGCCCACTGATCCCAAGTAAGCAGCACAATTTTGCTATCTAAGATCTATCTTCTTCTCTGCAGAAGTGCCATGGGTCATTTGCTTAATAAAACAAACCAAGCACATACACAAAAATAATTTCCTTGGTTATATTTTTCTCTGGGGATGTTTAAACTGTCAGCTTTGCTGAGCTACGTTCTCCCCTCTCATTCTTTCTCATGGGGGATGTCCTGTCATGGGAGACTCGTTGCAAACTCACATTCTGAAATTTTCCAGAGGATTTAATATTAATGCACATATAAAAGACTTGCAAAATAATTCTCTTTTGAAATGCTATCAATAGTTTCTAGAGCTGGTACTGTTCAGCTTTGACAAGGAATTCAAAATATAGCCAGTGCAAACACTTGTGATCCCAGGGTAACATGGACATATAATTTTTCAGATCAATCACTGTCTCAAGGTACAGGCACATGACCATTGAGATCCATTATCCACTGATATTGAGATCCATTTCAAACCATCCCACGTTACTGGTATCATCTCGTGTTGAACAAGGAGCTCTCTGTGTTTCCAGTTGTATGTTCTCTCATCCCTGGAAAGTCCTACTTGGCCAATGACAATAAACTCTGGAGAATGATAGAGCACATCTCAAAACCTCCAGAAGTGAATGTGGGAAAAGCAGAAGCTTTTTGCTTTAATCTAGGACACTGGCTAAGAATCAATTGCTGTAATGGATAGCAAGGCAAAAATGTGAACCCACAGGGCCTGTCTCATATGGAGACACACTTAAGAACAGAGGTTCTCACATTTGCATTTTCAGCTGTCAATCTCTGCAGCCACACACAGTCACAAGTAATGGTGTGAGATCACTGCCAACACCCTCACATTGAGACTTGGGCTCAGTATTTAATATCCCTGATCATCCATCACTTAAAACCCCCTGAAACCCAGCTCTCAAAACATTTTAAATGATTAGTAATTAAAAGCCTAGATAGGAATGTGATGTGCCAAAACGTTGGCTAGAAGAGGCAACTTGGCACAACAATTTGCTTTACAGGCTTTTCATCAGTTACAATAAAAATGGATCATGCCACTGCTATTTCATTATTAAATTAATATACTTTCAAATTTTTTTGGCTCCCATGTGGCAGAAACATCTTCATGGCAATAGGAAGACTCTTGGCAGACCCTGCCTAAATTGTGTATGGGTGCCTGTGCTTCTTGCCTTACAAGTCTCCTGTAGGGAGAGCACAGATTTATCCCGAATCCAGCCGCTGGGATCAGGAGTGCCTGGCTGTCAGTGTGCCTGACGAGGCTTCATCTGCAATCAAAGCCACAGTGTGGCTCCCAGAAAAGCTGCCTGGGAAATGGATGTTCTTTACTGTAGGACTAGTCCTGCTCCCGCTGTAACTGGTGGCAGATTGCAATTTTGCCAGGAAAAGCTGGCTCAGTTGGCTGTTGCCTGTATTTCTGCTGTGGTAAGGAATGCTAGCCAGACAGATAGCCCAAAATGGGTGTACAGAAACATCCTCCAAGCCTTTCCTACTCTCCCTCCTTTATATAAATACTGCCTGCTTTTAATCTCTTACCTGTCTTCTATAGCTCCCTGTCTTAGTGGGTTTGCGGCCTTAGTGATTTAGGGTTGCTAGCTCTGACTTTAGCACAGGTGTTCTGATGTTTATTGATTTTTATTTTTTTCTTGGAAGCATCATCTTCTACAGCCACATGAAAACAGTTTCCATTTCACAGCTCAGAAATGGTGCACCTCTGCTGCCAGTCAAGCTAAGGGGCAAACATGTAACAGCTAACTGCTGTAAGCACCAGTCATATTAGTGGGGATAACTTGTAAGAATTACAAATAAGAAAATGCAATTTTTATTTAAATGAAGCTTCATGAATGTCCCAGTTTAGGTTTTGAGTGGGTGGTAGCACTGAGGAATAAACCAGCTCCTGCTCTACTTGACACCACTGCTCCATCACCCCACAGTGTACACTGATTTACGCCATACTGACAGACTTAACATCCTCACAAACCTGGCCCCAGTTCTGAGGACTATTGTAAGAGACTAATTTGATTGGCTGATACTGAGTTCTGATCCTCCAGCACTTGCATTTCTCCAGGCATTTGGACCATCTGCATCCATGATGCTGCTGGGCTGCTGAAAGATGACGTGGTTTGGACCAGATCCTCCTCTTGGCTTGGGGAGAGCACAATATTGTTTTCATTCCACTATCTGAAGGAGGCAGATCTGGTGGCAATTTAAGAATCATACATTATCATAGGCTATAGAAAGAATAATTTATGCCCTTGAGCGTTTCTCAGATCTTTCAGCAAAATCAGACATCTAAAGGAAAATCTAGTTCTTTGGAGTGCCATGAGGATGAGTAATGCACCCAAGAGGAGTTGGGGTTCAGACATGAAGGGATTAGCATGATACACCAGCATGGTTTTGTCATCCGAGACACATTCAGGCACATCATGCCTCCTTTAATAACAGCCATCTGGATGTGAAAGTGGGGGAAGATGGGAGCTTGTTTCATGGCTCTGGTTTGACTCCTCATGGGCAATGATTCCGGTTTTTCCAGAGGGCTGAGGACTCTCAGCCTTTTGTGTTGGGAGCTTGCACCACTCCCCTCTCTCTCTGATCCAAATTGCTGTGGACTGCAACAGGCCTTGGTGCCTGTAGCTCTGAAAGAGGGGAAATGCTTCAGTAACACCTTTTCCACTGTGATCACAGTCATCCAAAATGCTTTTGTGCTGGAATGGAACCTGCCACTATGGTGGGCATTTGTCAAGCAGTCAATGTAAAAAATGCATAGGATCTGGTTGCTTTCATGCAAGGAGTCACTAAGGCAGCTCTGCCTCTGTTAGTGCTCACCTTCTACTAGGATAACCTTTCCCCCTCCCAAGAAAAGCACCCCAAAAGCTGGCTGTTAATTCCTACAACAGGGGCAATTCCCACAGGAGATGGAGGGATCTACCTGCAGTTTCCTTAGCATGTGGTACTGGGCAGTCACCATTAAATAGTTGACCTGAGGCAAATCTAAGGTCACCTTATGATTAAAAAATAAAATAAATATCTTCCATCCTTGCCTTACAGGAACAGTACCACCCTGAATTCGTGTGAATGCAGGGTTTCCAGTCCATCTCCCTCGCTGAACATTTGATAGTTCATTTAAAAGAAAGAAAAAAAAAAGAAAAACCAGAGCAGAGGGATCCCTGGTGGGCTGTAAGACCTCCAAAGGACTTTTGGCAGCATCTGGAGATATTATTAAGTTTTCAGACTAGGTATGCATAGCACAATAATTAGTTCCCCTGAAGAGACCCCAGTAATTGAAGGAATTTTATGACATCTATTATGAAAGTATGAAATGGCTCTTCATAAAAACCAGTATTGGATTTTTCACTCTCTATTCCAGATAGGCTAAAAATCAATATTAATACCTGTCCAGCGAATTCTGACACTTAGAGAAGTTTGTAGCACAAAGAGCTCACAACACCAAGGACTGATTGCTGTGGAGTTAATGAGGGGATCAAGAGCACTGGTGCTCTGGTGACACTCCTTAGGTGCTGATACCTGTCAGCAGGTAGATGTACATCAGTGGAGAGGCCAAGGCTCCTCTCTCCCTGCAGGAGCGTGTCACCACGACCCAGAATAAAGAAGGCAGAGCCACAGGGCTCCCCTACCCAGCCAGGGGGGTGGCTGTGGGTGTCCAAGGTCCTGCTGGGGGGGAAGCAGCAGACACAACACCAGGTAGCAAGTCCCAGGAAGGAAGAAGGGTGAGTGTTTAATGCATGTGGTTGGAACCCTCCTTGATCTGTACATTTAATTAGATGAGCTGCTCAAGAAATAGCCTCCGTATTTCTTTAAGAAATATTGAAGAAATCACCCTCTGGAACAAAAAGCTGTAAGCATTGTTTTGTAGAGCTGGTTCTTTAGTTCTGGCAGTGCTCCAGGGTGCTCAGAGACCAAGTGAACAGGGAAGAACTAGGAGGTGCAGTGCACATTGGCATTGCAAATATATGAGATCAAACATCATACAGTTCTTAAGCATTTTGGGGCTGAGGCCGAAACCAGCGAGTCAGGCAGAGAGTGTGTGTGATTCCCTGCTTGGGAGAACAGGACCAGAAACCACTGGATTTGCCAGGTCCTGCCTGAGGGCTCTCCGCTGCTGGGGATGGCAAGGCTGCCCCTTGCCTCCTCCAGCTCCTGAGGCTGCTGCAGAGCGTCAGCTAGTGCCAACGGCTGGGAAAGGCTTGGAAAATGAAAGTGCAACCCAAGGGAAAGGCAGGGACCTGCTGGAGGAATCGTTCTGTGTAGAAATAAACTCCTTCTCATGTCATGTGCAGGTCCTGTGCTGATTTTCATGCAACTGTTTTTAAGGTAGCGCTGTGTATCACCGAACAGTGCTGTGCTGCAGCCAGCTCAGTGCTTACCAGTGATTGGAATATTCACAAAGGAAATATTTAACTGCATTAACTCCTGAAAGAATAAGGACAATTGTGCCAAATTCACCTTAACCCATAGTGAAGCAGGGCCAGTTAAACCCCAAGACTTTTGCTGGCACCCCTGGTCCACAGCCAGCCCCAGCATTGGAGGGGAGCTGCAGCATTCCTCAAGCAGTTGGGAACAGCGGCATTTCCACAGAGAGCGAGATAATTCCCTTCTCATTAGTTACTTTGACACAAGAAAGTTATCACAGTTCCCCGGTCTGTCACTGGGCTGAGGGAACAGGAATTTGTAAAGCCAGATACAGGTTTTAAATTATGGCAACAGAAAAGAGCTGCTTTTCATGGAAGGCTGCAGCTCAAAGGGAGAGCAAACGCCCAAAGCTGGATTTCCTCAGGGAAAGCAGAGTAATTATTTTGTTGCTATCAAGGCAATACCAGGGTGTTTTCTTCCTATTTCTGGTCCCCTGATATAATAAAAGGAGTTAATAGCAGCAAGATGTAGGAGGTGCTCACTGGTGAACGCTCCAATGCACTGAGCTGAATTGGGTCCTGCAAGAGAGGCAGCACAGGGTACCTCAGCAGTGCAGAGGGCAGGGGCATTTCATGGCATCACCCCGTGTGTGGTACAAACCCAGGTTACACAGGACAGCCTGTGCTACTCAAACCAGCTCTGCACCATCCCCGGCCCTGCCCAGGGGGCACCTGTTGCCCACCCAGCACTTCCATGGGTGCAGGAAAATACCTCCTGGGGAGTGGGAAAGGACCTTTCTCCGTTCCTTCCTCTCCAGCTGGCCTGGCAGCTGCTTGCAGGTTTCTGAGCAAGGCACAGAAGGCAGCAGCAGCACGAAGGGGCCTCTGTGGTCTCTCCCAGCCCTTAAATCATGGCAGTAACAGTCCTGCTGACTGCCTCGGGCTTTAATACTCAGAGCATTCTGCAGCAGCAAAGTGGAAGCAGGGCATAATATTTATTTACTAAAAGGAATACAGGCTGTTTCTTACTTCTAGAAGTCCCTTCTCATGGGGAGAGGCTTTTCACCTAGATGGAGACAGAAGCTCGAGGAACGGAGCTCTCTGCTGAGATCATTGCACTCTTGGATGGAATCACGGCACACCACAGCCACGGCCTCCTCCTCGCTGGTGTGTCTCCAGCTGTTTCCCTGAGGCTGACAGGCTGCTCTGATGAGTCAGAGATGCATCTTACCACAGACTTTATGGCTTGGGTTTGCTTCCAGCCAGAGAGTTCATCTGCTCTGCTCAGCTGGTGGCGAGCTGCAGGAGCACTTGGGTTGAGTTTATTTATTGCCGAGGGCTCCCGGGATGCCACACTTTTACTGATTTACACCCTTGGAGGGAGGTGGCTCGTTTGCTGGGAGACATCCCATATGGCTGAAGCACAGAGACCATGCTCAGGGTTACTTCACTGACCCTGGCAATTAGGAGGATATTAGAAAGCCTTTCTGAAAGGAATCACAGCCTAGAGTGATCACATGTGAAAGTGCCCTCCTGGGGAAAAAAAGCCCTCCAAGAAAAGAACATTATCCTAAGAGCAACAGCCCTTAAGTCCAGGAGACACTGTGAGATCATCTGGTCTGGCTTGTCCATCACAAGGATGTGCTCCATCTACACTGACCGCATGGCACAAGTAATACGGTGTGGCACCATCCTAGGCAGTGCATCACCCCCCTCTCCTGTTAGCACTTACAGTTAGTATCTCTGGTGGGCTTATGCAGAAAGGAAAAAAATAAAGGAGATTATGGTCTCTCTTTAACTTGCTTTCCTCCAGCTTCCATCTGGCAGCCTCCAGTGGCTTTTCCGTGAAGCCCAACTCTCAGTTCTCGGTGTGTAGCCCAGGGATTGTATACAGCTGACTTTCCTCTCCATTTTCCTGAAAGTGCAGGTACAAAACCTGGACAGAGCATTTCACACCTGTAAACCTCTTTCCCAGCTGAAGGCAGCTCACCTGCCCTGCTCACAGGTCCTACCGTCCCTAGATTAGATCAATGCAGCAACATTTACCAACTAAAGTTCATCGTTCCCAAGAATAGAACAAAGTTTGATTTACTCCCCTTTTTTCTTTTTCAGTGATTTGATCCCCATTAGACAGGCTGTAATCACCTATTTGAACAGGCCAATTATCCCACAGCAGCTCAGTGACACTAATTGCATTACAGTTCTAGGCTATGGAAGTTGCCAAGCACTCCTGCTCATTAGCCAGCCTTCCTCCATTGATATAGCAGCCGGCTTTAAATTTCTTCTCTTCCCATTCATCAGGTTGGCTTCAGTTTCTTCCTAATTAGAGCTTGGCTCCTCCAGTGCTACTTAAAGCCCCTCTACCTGGAGGGGCATCCAGCCAGTTTAGCACTTCTCAGCACTCCATGGGCTCCTTACCATGTTTTGCAGCCCACCATTCCACAAACACCAGCCCTTTAAAATCATATCACTTATACAGCACTTAATGTGTTACTTCCAATATTTTCTTCTTTACTGTCTGTCTGCAGGCTGAACACTAGTTTTAATTTCTTCAGGGTTTTTTTTGCCCTCAGATCCTCCTTTTGATCATGCTACTCCATGATACTAATCCTGATGAACCTGTGAACTGAGCCTCGAATCCCTTCCACTGAGAAAAGCAACACAAGCCCCAAGCCTTTCCTCCTGCCCACTGTCCTACCAGTGCATAGCAGCAGATACCTTCTCTTTACAGGACCCTTTTTAATTCCAGAATGCCTTTCTGCATTAACTTCCTTAACTTCATTAGTGATCATCACCTGCTGCTTTTTGCACGTGGCTTTAATTTCCTGCCCTGTTCTTTTTTGCTAAGCTTTTCTTTCTCCTGCTGAGCCCTTGAAGGAGAGAAGAGTAAGGGCAGGACCATCACTCTGAGGAGGGACTAGGTCTGATGATGGCCAAGAGAATCCTGCTGTGTGTATTTAGGGATGCTTCATGTCTGAGCAGGGAAGCCAGCATTAACTGTTTCCACTCCATGGGAAATGGCATTCACTCCCTGCTCTCACTTCGTGTATTCTGTGTATAAATCCAGGAGAGAATTCAGCTGTTTTCCCATAATTAATGTTACCATAGCCAGAAACTACCTGACTCCTTGATGCCTGATGTTAGAAGAGAAATGTGCCTTTAGAGTTAGGTTCTTACACTCCCTATGTAGGTACTGGAGAAAGGGGTCTTTGAATGAGCACCCAAGGGCAGTCGTTGAATCCAGCCCTTCCCATGGCCTCCTGGCTTTTCCCTCTGTGCTACCATCCCCATCTCGTTCTCATCCCGCTGGGTTTCCTGCTGCCACGCTGTCTCCCTGCCCCTTGGTTCTGCCTGCCTCCCCTCGCAGGCTCATTCACGGGGCCTTCACACCCCCCACTCTTGATTTCACACCCCACTGCTCCTCTTTGGGGAAGGACACATACCCGTTCTTTGATTCCTCCCCGCTCCCGTTTCTGTCCCAGTCTTATGCCTGTCAAATTCACAGGCTCAGCTTTCAGCTGTTCCTCTCTTCCCTGCCCAGCCTTACCCTGTGCAAGGTCCATCCCCTGTGTCAGACCCATTTCCCCACACCTCTTCGGGCGAGCAATGTGACTGTAGCTGTCTTGGAAACTATTTTAACAGGTGTATCCCTTATTACCTGGATTAATATACCTGCTTATCTCTTCTCCCAGAGATAATTTTTTACACTGTAAATTAAATAGGGGAGGAAAGTCAAAAGCCAAAGGAATAGATTTATTTTTTGATGCTCTCAGTGGAAGGACCTGCAAAGGTACATTTCAGAGCACATATATAATTGCATAGATGATTAGTGAGGCAGCTGGGGCAGTGGAACAGAAGTAAGGCTGCTGTAATTTGTTGAAGCAGTTTATCAGTATGGCTGAAAATCATGCCCCAGCTGTTCTACAAAAGCCTGCCCTGTAAACCGATACATTTTCTTACCAGTTCCTTGGCTCCTGTGAATTTGTTTTTTGTTTCCCATTGTTCCAGAGTACCAGCAAACACATATTTTGCTGGGAGGGGCAGGGGATGGAAGCACAGGCATGTGAAATTTCTTATTCTTGCTGTGAACACAAGAGCCTGCAGGGAAATTGCACTGACTTCTTGTGGCATTGCCCCTCCCGGGAGCAAATGGGTCAGGTTAAGGTCCCCTGAGTCAACTGAGGCTCTTGAGTCAAGGAACAGAGAAAAACCCATCTTGTGTTAAGAAATTTTTATTTGTCCTTTGGATCTGTAATGTAAGCACATAAAATTACAAGTGGAAGAAACATCATGCCACAAAATTGCATAGAATTTTTACAAAAATGTGAGTTATGCCTCCGAAACAATCATAGATTGAGAAACCGAAAAAATATATACATGTTAACTGGAATATTTCATCCTAGTTTGAAAGCAAATCATCAAGGACTAATCAATCACAGACACTATTAATACAATGTACAAGAGCAACACTGATTTCAAAGAAAGGCAAGCAATGATGTCCCTTTAGTTATCTTTCAGTGAATGTTTAGCTAATACATGAGCATTCATTAACATAATTATGAACATGTTAAATCTAAAATGTCTGGCCTTCATAAGAATTTTTAAAATTCTGTTTATACTGCCAAAACCACGCTATTTTCAGTAGTGTAAAGATATCTGAAGTGCACGACCTAGTTTAATATAGACAGCTCTATTCTATACAGCAGAAAAGTCCACAATACAGCATTTCCACACATTCAACACGGAACAAGGCAAATACATAAAAGGCACAAGACTTGCACATCATAAAGACCCTTTTTTTTTTTTATTATCTTACTCTAGTTCAAGTAATATCAATATTAAATGATATCTGTTTCACTGAAATAGTCTGAACAATGCAAGATGTACAGGATTACACACTACCCTACACCTGCAGAAAGTGGCACTGTACAGATATAAAAAATGTGAGTACAGGAAATGGTCAAATACAAACGTACTGTAAAATGACTACAGCTGAGAGGATATTCAATCCATGTTTATTTTATTTTTAAATATAAAGAAAAGGTTAATTGGTATTTGCCCGAGTTTCTTTGAAGGCTGTGGCGAGGTCCTGGCTCCGCTGAAGTCCACAGGAACGTAGCACTGAGATTCAAAGGAGCCAAGATTTTACCACGAAGCCCGTTCTGTGCAACTGTTTCTATAATGCAACAGCCTTCAGTTTTAGCGTGAACACTGCTATCAGTTTCTTCTTTTAATAATTTAGGCAATGTGTCATTTGTACTTTATAAAATGCAGCATTACATCTTGACTATCTACGTTTTCAATGAGTGATTAAGATCGATTTCAAAGTGCAAAACAAGGATTAACAGAGGATTCACCTTTCCTAGCTTTAAGATGAAAGTCAGATTTTTGAATTTCATGTGCACTGATTTCATCATCATAAATCAGAACAGCTTAATTCAAAATATGATCTCCAAGCAATGTGCAATTTTTCTTTCTTTCTGCTCTTAAGTTTAAAAAAGAAACATCAAAATACTGTTTGTTTTCCAAGATTTGAACTTATATATATGTACACCATTATTTAACTGAAAACTTAAGCTCGATTTGTATTTTATTGCTTAAATTTAAATAAAATAAGTTACTTTAAGTACTAAAATCCTGAGGGAATGGAAGTAAGGTAACTTAACTGTTACGATGTGTTAAAATGCCTCGATATGTAATGGATTGCTTTCTCCGATTGCTTTTCAATACTAAGTAAGGCCCCGATCTTGCAAACTGTGAGTGTGAACATTCCTCCCCAAACAACTCCTGAGCCCAGGGGTGCCCAGGAAAACATGAGTTTGCAGGATCAAGTGTCTTGAGGCAAATCTGTGTCTTCTGAGCTGGTTTCTCCTTTGCCCTAAGGCCAAGGGGAAGGACTGCATTGGCTTGGGTACAAATAAGGATCTGTCTGAGGTGTCTCACAATTCCTGTTCCTGTCAGTATGGGAATCCAGAGAACAGCATTTCCTCACCTTTTCAAATATCCTGACTTTCACAATGTCTCTCTGTTGCCTGGTATAAATTTCTCAGAATGTGCTGTTCCTTCTTTCACACGTATCATACAGTACACTAACATCGACTGTTCTTATTTTAACAACTCACTTCAACGGATTAATATACATTTTTAAATAACAATGATCAGGTTTTTTTATATTTTGCTTTTAAACTTCAGACCTTAGTAAAAGTGAACCTCAGTCTTAAAAATAATGAAAGATTCTGTTAGATTTCAAATACTGTAGTCCTAAACATTTTATAATCCTATCAAATTCAGTAAGCTTAAAATATGATACTTAAAATCAATACTTTCGAGTCTGCAAAATATATATCAAATTTATATTCTAAAACTACTTTGATTTACAACACCTAACACCACAAAAAGAATTCTATGATCCAATGATTATCCTATTAGCAGTATAACCCAGATGTTAGCTTTCAGAAAGATTCGCTCTACTCACGCATCCCTGAAACATTTCATTTGGCAGAGAGAGAGAGACCACATCAACTTCAAATAGAAACATGCTGTGTGTGTGTATAGACAGATGTGTGTGCACATATAGCTATATATATATATACAAACGTATATGCACTCACACAGTGTAACAAACACAGACGGACACGGACACCGACAACCTCCACGCAGGCTTCTTCTCTCCGTTTGCCTCCTGTCCCCACAGTTCCAAGGATTTTCAGCAGCAAATATATGTCTCTCCGTGTGATAAACATAACAACATTGAGACAGCAAGCCACCAGTGCTTGCAAAAGCTAAAAAGGATTAAATGTTTCAGTGCAAATGGAAAATGATGGTACAGCTGTCAAGGTGCAGTTATAAAGAAGGAAACAAATATGATTAAGTACTGTTATAATATTCTCCGGGATCTCTATTAGTTTGGAGCACTTTGCACTGGCACTTCAAAAGGAAATCTGCACACATTTGTCTCTGTACAATACACTGGTCTTCATTAAACATTCTTAACAGTGAACATGGCCAGAAAATTACCCATTGTAAATTGGCCCCAAAAAAAAAAAAAAAAAAGAAAAGAAAAATAAAGAGGAGAGGGTGGTTAACATATTAATTTTCCCATTACAACTGCACTAAGCTTCAGAATAATAATCAGATGAAGAACGAGAATGAAGACCTTTGCACGATATTCTTTATAAAATATTCCTTTGGGGAAGTGTGCACTTGAATGCAGATTCCTCGTGCCTCCTGAAGCGCTGCGGCAGCAGCTCCCCCCAGGAGAGCGGAGCCGGGAAGCCTGGAGTGCCATGCCCTGGCACACCCAAATTGTTTCTGGGGCAGTTAAAAAGTAGTATCAAACACTTTCTCGGGATTATCTTCTTCCAATTCCTCTTCGCTTTGTGGAGGTTTGTGATTGGATTTTCCACTGTCACATGCCAGGGAAGAGGGGGCAGAACTGTGGTCTCCATCTTCACTGATTTTCCCTTTCATGGCTTCCTGTACAAACTCCAGAATTTCCAAAGGCAGTCTTTTGAATTTGTCTTGATACTCCTGATCAAGTTCCACCTGCAACTACAACAAAAGAGACAAGCTGTCTTCAGGTGTATCCAATGTGGCCGGTGCTAGAGTATGGGGAAAGTACCACACCGGGAGGGAGGGGGATATAATTAAATAGCACATCATTGCACTACTCAAGAGTATATTCCTTTTTTTTTTATATTAGCACCAAGCATCCAAAGCTCCCATTAATTTCCATGCAGTCATTGCAAAGCTACAGAAACGTGCGGTCGTTTGTGCGTAAGGCTGGGTTTGGGTACCATCTCTGGCTACCCAAATCCTCCAAACTTGTGGATTTAACTGTACTGGTGTCCATACTCCCACTGGCTTTCACAAGACCCAGTTCAAGGGCAGTATGGATCACGGATAAGCCTTGGAAAGAGCAGGGCCTTTATTAAGCTGCAGGTAGTTAATCACACATGAATCGCACCACAAACGTTGCTCTGAGAACAATGTAACAACTTGTGCCAGATTTCTTGGGTAGGAGAAACCATTAGGAAAAAGTCAGTTGTCAAAGGGAGTCCAAGACGGAGGGAAAACAAGTTTAAATTACGTTTCTTAGGGCTGGATCATGGAAAGTTACATTATCTGATTAATGCAGTATGTGTCTTGGACATTACTGGGGAAAAAGTGTCGGATCATCAACAGGATGCAACAGGCATGCAGAAAGAAATCTGGCTATCAGTCTTCAGGAAGCAGTGGGTCCTTTCCCAGTATTTATTTGTACAGCCTTTGTTTTTAGTGCCCATATTAGGATCTGCACGATTCATTATTTAAAAACATTAATGTGTATGAAGGTTTCCACTGAAGACAAAGCAAATTTTTTCATCGTGACCAATATGAGCACAGCAGGAAGCAAAAGGGGTGAGTTCCAAAGCCAAATCCGCTCCATCCATCCATCCATCCATCTACCCACCTTCTGAAAAAGAGGGAGTCAGGTTCTGCTAACTGTAGCTGCAGCAGTTTTGCAATAATTCCTTAGGTAATTGTATTCTCAGCTATAGATTTTTCCAGGATTTCCAGAATAAAGGTGCTGTGAACTCTGATCCTTCAGCTCTGTGCTTGAGTCCCTCCTATGTAGTTCCAGGTCTCCTTCACCTCACTGCAACAGCTCTCACCAGGCAATGCAAATTTTCACTTGAACATTAGGACCTCTATAGTCTTTACCATCCTTGACCTGTCCACAGCATGTGACTTTACCACTACCCCTCCCTCTGAGCCTTTCCAATCCCATTCCCCATGCTTCTGTCCTGGTTTTCATCCTGCATCTCTGACTTTATTTTTGTGAGGCCTTTTCTCCTTTCTCCTGATGTGCAAATCAATGTCCTTAGCTCACCCGGTCTAGTTCTACATTCCTTAATTAGACAAATTCTGCAGCTTTTCTTCCCCAGGATCTAAGACCTGTCTTTTCCTTTTGGTTTCCCTGCTAATGCTCTTTTCCTGCCTTATTTCTGGCAATTTTCCTGATGTTCTGGCCTCTGTTCTGCACCTCAGATAAAACCCAAGCCTGAGGCACAAACAGCTCCATTAAAATACACCCTGCCTCTAAAATACAGAACTCTATCAACTGTTAGCCACTAACACAACGTCCTTCTTCTTCTCCTGAACTCCATTTGTTTTCCGACTTCAGGTCTAGATACAAATTTTTGAAGGGATCCTCTTTTTGTCAGCATTTTGCTATCACTGCCACAAGTACAGGCATTACCAGAGGGAACAGTGCCGTAGCGTGGCTGGCAGGGAAAACTCACTAATGATCATCATCCCTCCCTGCCCAGCTCATCTCCTGCAGCCCAGGGAGCTCCTCGGCCCCTGAGAGACTACATCCAGGCCGGTCAGAGTGATGGCAGCCTGGCACTCACGTGGGTCACACCGCAAATCCAAGGATTAAACTCTAGGGAAAAAGCTCTACCTTTGTGGTGCCATTGTGCTTTGGGTCACAGTTCATGGCTAAACACCCGCCCTGCTTAACAAACAGGAGGGAGGAGGGAGGGCAAGGAGAGTTCATTTGTGACAATTACCCAAAGATGCTATCGCAGTTAGAGGGAGATTTATGCTACTCGGGGAACAAAGCATTCCTTGGACGACTCTGCCAACGGCAGCGCTGGCAGAGGCTCCAGCTCACTGTGCACCACACACCCCAAGTGCTACTGCCTTTCCATGCTCGGGAACCTCCGAAGCCTCTGAGCCGCCCCGACTGAGCACCCCACAAAGCCAGAGCTCCTGCAGGGAAAAGGCAGCTCTGGGTACAGGATTTTTTATAAATCTAGCAATTGTGGAAAGGCTCCAGAGCACTGGAAGAGAGAGCTTTATAAAACGGCATGAATCTCCTTACAGAGAACTGTCCAAGCCAGAGACGGGGCTGCTGCATTTCCCCACCTCGTTGTCACATGTGGAATTTGTGAGTTTTGGACACCTCAGGAATAGGAGGAGGTGTGTAAAACTGTAAGTCAGGGAAAGTCTCCTGGCTCTCAACTTCCTTCAGAACCTCGGTTTGCTTAATTAGGTTTAAGAGCAATAGAAATATTTGAAATCCCTCAGAAACTGAACGTTATCTGAACCCAGTGCAACCACAAGCATGTTGTTAGATAACAATTGTGTCTAATATTCACCTCCTAAAGCGCCTCCAGTGGATAATCCCCCCTAAGTCGAGCGTTTAATAGGAATGACATGAATCTGGAACTACCTTTCTCTCTTCAGTGTCTCTAGAGACAGTCTATATAGATATCTAATCACAAGAAGGGTGAATTTAGCTGAGAAGGAGAAGATAGTAGACAAGGAGGGTTGATTAAAACTGCAACAGTGGGTAAAAATTAGTTTTCTTTTTGATTTCAAAGGCACTATCACTTCCCCTTGTTCAGCTTCTCAGACAAGCCCCTCAGATCCCATTCATTCCCTGACCCCCAGGCTACCATACAGGACTCCACCTGCAACAGGGAGTGAGCCTGGGCACAGCAAGCTGTCCCACTGCCAGACCTGACCCCTCACTTCCTCAGGGAGCCTGGGGCTCCCAAACCCAGGGCAGTCCCACAGTGCCATGACTGTGTTCCTCCTCAAACCATCAGCCCCTGGCACAACACTGGCAAACGGCTGAGGGTCAAGGTTAAAGAAACAAGTTGCCTGCTTAAAACCAGCTGGCCAAAAAAATCCAGCTGTTTTTCTTTAAGAAACCTCAGTGCCCTTTACATATTTTGTGGCTTTACAGCGACATTACAGTTCATGGAAGTGAGTGGAAAGCTGCCCTCCCAGCAGCAGCAGCAGTCACATACATCTGTTATTTGGCTTGCTGACAGCGAGACAAAGTGCCACGTTAGTGTGTGTGTAAGTAAAAACCTCTCTGCACAACCAGCACCACCAGGTTCCAGCCCAGCCTGGCCTTACTGCTCACTTTGCTGTCCCCTTGGGTGGCTTCCCATCACAAGTCCACCTACCCCAATTTCTCTGTTCTCTAGCTACTAAACAAGGTGACCTACACTTGCTTTTAGGATTCTGGAGTCAGACAAGGGGGGGAATTGAGACTGATGATTAGACGGGCAGATCGTTATCTGGACCACTGTCCTCATTAACACAGAACAACCTCCTTCCTTCTGTTATCTCACTATCTGCCCTCCAATAGATCCTCTGTCCTCCCTTTAACCCCCAGCAAAAACAACTTATTAATGTCACTTCCATGCAGTTTCAGGATCCCATGAGCAGTTGGCCACAGTATTTCTTGTTCAGGTAAATCTCAGTCCCATGGACCTTACTTAAAGACAACGAGTTGATACTTTAAATTTGGAGCCATCATTAAGTGGGGTCCTTGGGGACAGGAGATATTGAATGTGTTAGTCACTGCTGACAGCTGTGGCCAGAAGCTCTAACTCCTGTGTGCTTCTATCTTCCTGCCCTTTATCTTTTTACCCGACAGTGCTAGTTAAAGATAATCAGCTGGTGCTCACATCAGCTTTGCAAAACCCGGGTAAAAATCACTTTATTATCAGCAAATTGAAGAATAAATTAAAGTTAGGTAGGGACCAAAGCTACCACTTTGAGGTGCCAGTTTGAAAGGGCTCTCCCCCACTCCCTTTACATGATCACTTATCAAACGAGACAGACCAGCAAAGGCTTGGAACAGGCTGGAGGCCACTGGGCCACCAAGCAGTCCTGCTTGAAGTAACAGTACATATGGCGGGGATTGGATTGTGTCTGCCCTGCCTCCATTAGCTGCACCCCACAAGGGGTTCCTCAGGGAAACCATTCCCCAGGGATCCCTTTGACCCCAGGCAGAAGTTTGGCAGTGCCCCCTTGTGCCCTGGGCAAACACCATCACCTGCACCTTGAGTAGAACCAGGAGAGCCCTGAGCTCCAGAGGCACACCAGGAGCAGGGTTTTGCACTCCAGAGCTCCTGGCAGCCAGCCCAGCTGCCCAGCTGATCCACTCACAGTCCCTACCAATTCAAAGGGCTCTTCCGCACCCTCTACCACAGCTGCTTTCCAAAAAGGGTCATCACTCAGGAAAAGGCCTCAAAACCCTTCCTTGGAATGTGGGAGGGAAAATCACTATGGTCCTTCAGCAAGGAAAAAGCACTCAGAAAAGGAAACAGATGGGATTATTACCACTATTTGTATTTATACTGTAACAATAACCTGGCTGTTATAGTTAAAACTAATGACTGAACAGCAGAACACAGCACTAAAAACAGCAACTGTGATCAATGAGGAACTACAGCGGCAGAGGTTGTGGTTGTAGATGATCCTGACCAAGCCCCTGTAGACTTTCACATTCTTGCACCATGATCTAATGAACTTCTGTTTCCACCAAGAACAAAAATAAAACGGTCACGTGGAAAACTCAGCATGCTGCCAGCACGAGTTTCCCGGAGGGCTTGAAGACAAGAGGTGGATACACAGCTGGTGGATCTGCAGCCCTGCTTCCACCCCACCTCCTCCCCCTCCCTCCGGCAGCTCAAGGGAAAGGGAAACCGTGGGGCAAAACGTGTCCAACCCATCTCCCTTCCTGCAACACCTTTGAAGTGGTTAATGGGAACGTTGCTGCTCCTTCCTGTTGTACCCTGAAAGCGGTGTTTCGGAAGTTAGTCATCCAAGTGCTTTTCCAAACAATTTTCCCCTCTCTTCCTTCCCCATGCAGCTGGAGATGCTGCATGCTTGGTGTGTACACCGTTCTCCTGACATAAGATCCCATGCCAGAAGCAGTTTTCTGATGCAAACCCACACCACTTGCACATGGGCTGGGATTCATTCCAGCTCCTGTGTTTTTTTAAAAAATATTTTTTCAACTCAAAACTAACGTAAGGATCACCACTTAAGAAGCATCTTCAGCCAAAAATGTTTTGAGGAAGTTATGTATGAAATACAATTGGTCACACATTCGGGGGGGGGGAGGGGAACCCACTAAAATGCCATTTTTTTGAATCAAAAGCATTAAGTATGGCCATAACTGTTTTGATGAAGTTCTTCCTCTCCCAAAACTTGATATGACTCTAAGTAAGTCACTTTTCTCGGTCTCGGATTTCCCATTCCACTGGGCATTTTTTTGTAAAGCCAGTTTTTTGAGCTTTGTGTTTCTGTTATCTCTCCTTTTAAATCTGCCTTACTTTGTTTCCCTGATCACTTTCTTTCCCTGAATGATGCAGTGAATTATGGAAGGAAAATTATCCCAATGTCCTGGCTCAACAACCCAGGTAAAAATGCTCTCTGAGGACTGAACAGTTTGGTATCTCCAACAATCTTTGACATTTCCAACAGCAAACTCTTTATTCTTAATTTTCTAAAAAGACTTTTCACAGGTTTTGAGTTGAGATTCCAAATGTGAGGTATTTCAAAGCTGTGTCATTTCCCCTTAGGCATAGGGCAGCATAATATTTTGTTAGAAATTGCCCTTTTTTTCGGTATTTGGTTATTGCATTTATTCACCAGTTGAGATGTGACACTAATTTGTATCCATAATTGCCATGGCACTGCCCACATGCAGGATAATATTTAATTCCACATAAACAGTACCTGTTCTTTTTGTGTTACTGATGAGAAACTCATCCACAGCCATTTCTTCCAGGTAATTTCAGCAGAACGTATTTTGACAAGAGGCAATAACTGGTCACTACACAATTCCTAACAAAAGGGGGGCTGCAGCCTCTACAGGGAATTTTCCTTATCCCATGTCACTGGAAATGTTTATTTTGTTAACACCAGTAACACTCATTTTTCCACTGGCCAGTGAAAGCAACAGGAATACTGGTCAGAGACTGGGGCCCCTTTCTCACTCCTCCCCTCACTTTCTCTAAATCTGCTGAAGCTACAAATACTTATTTTTCTTCCTGCAAATGTTTGACCCATGTGCCTAAAGATAATTTTAAATAGAGGATTTGGGGCTTTTAAGCCTGCATCAGACAACAAATATGCATAATGTCAGCGACCTCAATTTAGCTTCCAAAATAGCACATAGAGGACTCCCAGATTAAGGGTACAGGGAGCAGGGAAGCTGCTGTTCCTCTGCTTTTCATTTTCAGAGCTTACTTAATTAGAAAGCCATTCTGGAGGGATGCAGCATTAAAAGACACATGAGCAGCAAGAACTGTTAAAAGCAGATGGAGGCTCAATAACAGGGAGAGTGAAATTGAGGAACAGAGCTCAGGGATCAAGTGATTTATAGGCAGCAATTTTTGTTTAATTGGAAACAGTAGGAGTTTCTTATTAAGGACCATGTTATTCCCTCCACTTAGCAGATTTCTGCTGGGAAGACAAAGGAGTAACCACTGCTTAGCTGCCCTCACACCTCGTGGGCACAGTCCCTCTGCAGCACTTGGCCGAAGATGGGGACTTCAGGTGACAGTGTGGGGTTTTGAGGAGACCTGGCACTCTGCTGCAGGACCTCTCCAAAACTGCTGTGCCCACCTCTGCTGTCTGGAAGAACAGCCCAAAGAAAGCAGCTGGGAGCAGCAGTTTCTTGGGAAGCTGTTTGTCCAGGCCTAGGAAAGGAGTTAATTCTGCATGCTCCCTTTTTCTCCCAGTGACATCCAGCAAGTGCATAAAGGGATGTGCCATCACGTTAACATTTGGGCTTAACAAAGTTACTCAAGGACAACAAGCTGAGCCTGAAATTAAACTGTTCAGGTAGCTGAGGTTGTATCTCAGAAGATGCTGGAGTGTGGAATCCTTACAGGAAGCCTGAGGGCACTGGGTATCAGAGCTGGCCCAAGGAACAGCCCTGCTCTGGGTAACAACAGCCAGTGTGGGAAATGTCTTTATGCTGCCAGCAGAGCTCCCGTTAGTGACCCCTGTCCTCAGACAAGGACAACTCCACTCAGTGTGAGCCCACCACTGCGTTTTCAAACAGTGGTTACTTTCCAGTCCATGAGAGACACAAGGGACACCAATTCCAGGACTTGCTCTCTGCCAGCCCCACCTCACACCCCTTTTCTGCCCTAGTCCTTCACACGAGGTTGAACACACTAAGCAGCTCTTCCCACCCTGCAAAGTCTCTATTCCTGAGACCAGGCAGGGGCACTTGTCCAGGAGCAGCTGTATTTTGACTGATGCACTGCTGCCACCCCTGCCTTCCTGTGGCAACAGGTTGCACAGCCTAGATATTGTCCCTCAGAAATTGTCCCGAGACAGGCTTGAAAAGAAGTAGTAACGCTTGAGGCACGTCACAAGCCAAGGAGCCCAGGAACCACAGACTGTGTTATCTTCCCTTACACCTTACACATACTCTCCCCTTTCAGCTTCCCCCCGATCTGCCATATTTCAGCTCAGTGCCTCTTCCTATTACAGCAGAGGTGATTTGCTCTGCCTCCCTGAGGTAAAACAAGTCCCCATATAAATGAGTCCCTTTCATACCTTCTGTCTCAAGGCACTAGACTGTAACCTTAGGGCCTTCATCAATCTGTGTCTCCACCGTTATTAACTGCAACCTCAATTAAACCAACGGGACTGCAAGGAAACCTGGGACCTGGGCTCCTGGATTTTAATGCTCTCATAAAGAAACTCATATCTACTTTCTGTACGGTAAATCAACATTTATTCCAAGAGCTAATTAAAAAGTTTGAGTGATGAGGTGCCCATCATGCTACCCAGCTTCTAGCTTGGAGTGAATTCTGTGGGAGGATTTTCTTCATAGGAACTCTTGCTTCCCATTCCTCCAAAAGTACAGCTGTTTATTCTCATGCAAAGCCCTGCTCTGTGTCTTGTAATCTGTATCCTTGGAATTACTCTTCCTTCTGATCACTATTTGATGAAATGGTTTCCTTTTGTGGACAAAATGCTTTCTTGAGCTGTCAAGTGGTTCTTTGATGACTCCATAAATACTTGACCTATGCATCTCACGAGACATATGAATAAAGATAATTTGAGCTGGTATGAATGGGGGAAAAATCCCCTTTCTTTGACCACATATAACATTTTAAGGCTAGATTCTGCTCCTTTTCATCATCACTAAAGTAAATCAGCTTCACTGTAAGCAAAGGAGAATCTGCTCAACTCTCATTTCCATCAGTTTCAATGCAATAAATCCAGAGAAACTCCAGTGAAGTCTCATCTATCAGCAGATACTGCCCCTGTTTCACTGGAATGGATCCAAGGTAAATAACTCGAGTGACATAGTTCTTAACTGGTCCCTTTTTAAAGTGCTGCCCACATTTTGGACACAGTCTACAAAACAAACAACAGGAAAACCATCAGTGGATCCATTACCTTCCAACGAGCGATTTTTCCCACTTCCAGGATGCCTCCAAGGCAGCCTGTGAACAGGCAGCTGACTGTCCAACAGCACAGGCTTTGGAAGAGCAGCAGGATTGTAACTCTCATCTCAAAAGGTCAGAACAGTCCCTTGGAAACTCCTTTTAAATGACATCTTGAGGTTATAACAGCAACAATAAATTCCAGAAATATTTCAACCCCCAGGAGGAGCGGAGAACGGGGACCCGGAGCTGTGCAGCACCATGGCAGCCAGGCAGGATGTCCCCAGGGGGGCCTGGAATCCACAGGGCCACTTTACATGTGATGTGTTTTGCCTAAAAGTGGTGCTGTCCTGCAAAGTGCTGGGAGATAATTACAGTGCTGCCTGTGTCTGACTCCTGGCAAGACATCTCTAACAGGGCCCATCAGTATCACCAGTCCCTCTGAGCACAGAGATTTCCTTCTGCAATACGACAATGGAAAGGAAATAAATAATCTATTTCTCTGTCTCTCTCCAGTGGCATCACTGTGCTACTCAAAGGAAAAGGAACAGAGTCACCCTATGGTTAAGTCTGGCTCCTCCTTTCCCTGTGATACCGTGCTCTGCCCTTCCTACTCACCCCTGACTCTCAAGTTTTGGGTAAAAAGTGCTCCCAAGGCACACTGAGGTCTGTGTATCTTGAGGAGGCATCTTTCCTAAAGTACAAGCTCACTGTAATTTCCATGTCATTGATAACTGTCAGGGAACTACATGGAGGTTCAGAAGTGAGCCATCATTAGCTCAAAAACAATCCCACTCGGTAAAACCCTCTGCAGCACTTTTAAGTTTACCTTGCCACTGACTACAGCTCTCCATGTCAGAAAGCCTCTGCAGGATGGAGCCTCACTGAAAAGTCTGCTTGGAAAATTACTGAGCAGTCAGTCCTCCTGTTAATATCCTGTTAAAAATGAATGTTTTTACACTAGGAAGCAAGCACACTCTGAATAAAGATCAAAGCCTTCGAAGTTTCTTTGAAAATCTTTTTAAGTAGTTGTGGTTCTGTAATCTCTTGTAACAACGAAGGCTATTCCAAAATATTTCCTAACTCATTATGAACACGAATCTGGCTTCCTCTTTACTATTAGCAGAGATGTGCACTGGCTCTCCCCAAATGATGAGCCAATTTAGTGACAGATCCATTCATTTTTAACATAAGCTAATGAAAAAAAAATCCATCCAGAGCCTGGCAGAAGTTTAACAGTGGAGAGAGAGCTACTATCCCTCATTTTGCATTTTCCAGAAATGATGGCTCAGTATTTCAGCCTTTGTACTTCAAGGGTCAGGAAAGTTTTGAGGCTGAGATTTAACAATGACGAAAAGTTGGGACCTGATTCAAACTTATGTATTGATGTATATTATTTAATGACCATCAAATGGAGATGTATCATTGCTACTCAGAGTTCTGAGTCTGGGATGTTTATGGCTGCTCTGTGTTTATATACTATGATTATCCTCACATCTCTCTACTTCCACCATGAGCTCATCCATGTATCCACCCCTTCTCATCATTTCATGCTGTGTTACACAACTTGTTTGTTTTTTTTTTTTTACATGTGAAGCAAAACCAGTGTCAAAGTACACTGCAACTCTTAAAAACTTTAGAGCTTAATGGAAGAGCAACACTGCCCAGAAGTTCAACCTAATTAAAAATAGCCTGAAGGTTTCTACTTCATGATACTACAATGAACTTAAATGGAAAAAAACCTCCTCTTCTTGCCTGCACTGCTATTGCTGGATTAAGTAGTACTATGCAATGGGAGGTTAACAGAGCCATCCTCATGATTAAGTTCAAGGGATTAATATTTCAGTTCAGTTGTTTTTTATTTAAACATTTTTTCCAAAGGTCATGTTAACGCTGACTACCGCAAACTTCAGCAGCTCTCTGATTGCCCGTCAAGTTTAAATGACCCATGCAGAAAACCGTTTCACTGATGTTCAGCAACTATCCCTCAGTGCAAAGACTGGCATATAAGGCAATTTCAAACAGGCAGAAAAACAAGACAAAGCCCGTCCTGCTGCTGCACAGAGCAGCTTGAACTCGTGCCTGCAAAAGCACATCCCCAAAGTTCACTTCAGTCTTCAGGACAGGGATTGGATTTGATGGGTTGTGGGTCTACAGTCCTGGCAACCACACCAGTACAGATGCAAACTGCCCAGAGCAAATGAAGGAACCACTGGCACAAACCGGAATGAAGTCCATGCTCCTTCCCCAGCAGAGATCTGGGGACAATCTGCCTCACAAAAGAGAGGAGCAAAAGCTGTGTCAGAGCTTCAGGATTTTCACTGTCTTGCAATTTAAGCAAACTGCAAAGAGTCTGGAAAAGGGACCGGGCTGCTGCTTAAAATCCAAGCCTGCTCCAACAGACTGGTAGAGATAACAAATTCCCACAGAGAAGGGCAGGTGCCTTCCTTGTTCCAGACCTGCCCACCCTTCTCTCTTCATGCAAAACCTGACCCAGGTTTCTGTTGAGCACCTGAGCTCCACGAGGAAGGGGAACTGCTGAAGGTCTCCCTCTTAATGCTTAATCAGGCCACCCTGACCCTGCTGCAGCCCAAGCAGCCTCAGACCCTCTTCCCAGGTGCGGCAGTTCCTTGAGCTGTGATGGGAGGCAATGTGTGTGTCACAGCATCTGTGGCACTCTGCTCATCCTGCCAAGTGGCTGCACCCCTTAAAGTCCTCTTGAACAGACCTCTCAATGACATTGCCAAAGGCGCTGCTGAGCTCTGTGCTCAGACCTTACTGTTGCCAGGAAAAGGGATAGGCAAATTCCCTAGAAGCCAGCAGAGACAGGAAAAGAGGGGGTACTAAAAGTTAAAACTCTTAGAGGATCAGGTCCTTTGGTGCCCCGTGGCCCACAGCATGAGGAGGTCACACTGGGGCCTCACCCAGACTTCAAGCCCTGCTACAGGAACAGGGAGCTGCTTTCCTGACATCACTGTGTGCTGGATTTGGCTTCTCTCCTCCTGAATTCATACAGTTCATCAAAGTTAGTTCACTGGAGGGTCAAGCCCGAGCTGAGATGAATCTCATGGAACTTCTCTAAGCCCTTTGCTTTTCTTTCCACTGAGAGGCAGGCCATCAAAATGCCTAACATGATCCCTTCAGAGCCCCACTTTGTTTTTAATCTGATTTCATTTATCTGGATGACTATTGGTAGCTTCTCTCTTGGAAAAGTTTCGTACTGAGCAAAACCTTATTTAAGAAAAAAAAAAGTTGGCAGTAGAACAAACCCTCTCTCCATTATAAGAACTGATCTTTTTAATGCTCTATCAGTGTTTTATTATTATTTGGGTACTTCACATCTTCCAAAAGCATTAAAAAGTTCTTGAGAGGTCTTAGAGCTTTACAGTGTATTCTCTGATGCCAATTCTGATCACAATCTTGTTGAAGATAAGCTTAATGAACACCAGAAAAATAAAGGCCTTTCATAAGTGATCAAGTGATTCAGAGAAGGAAAAGAATACTTTAAAAACATGGGTTGCTTGCTTTAAAGCTCTGTTTAAAGTATGTGTGGAGAACACATCTTTGTTGAGGAGAACAAAAATCTATCTGGAACTTTGGAGTTATTCCAAAGGGTGGTTGACAAGGATCAAAAATGAATGAGATTATTAAATTGCAAAAACCCTTTTTAGAAAAAGGACTATAAAATGTCATCTTTTCCCAGTCTCATGGAAATGCATTTAGAACTATAGAAATACAGACAGGCATTAAATTCAGCGCTGGCAAGTAAATAATTAAGTCATCTGATACTCCAAATAACAGTAAAAAGATTATCCTGAGTTAGTTACAGAAGTTATTCCTAAAAAATTCTTATCACTTCTCTTATTTAAACTTTCTTACACATCAATTAGTTAGAAATAATAAGACTTTAGGCTATCCATTAATTGCAGCACTGTTGGCACGAGCTGTGTTTAAAATTATGCAATGAAAATTAAGCTGAAGCACCAAGCTGCCTTGGCTAACAGAAAAAGGTTTCCTCAGCCCTTCAGATAAGGCAGGAGAGTTAATGGGGGCACTGAATTCCCAGGAGAACTCTTCCTCAGTTTACTGTTCTCTCTTGTCACATGTTAACACAGACTGCTGAGGCCACAACCCCTTACCCACGTGTTTAACCTGCAGTGCTGCATTCCCAGTGCATTCATTTTCTGGTGCAACACTGTGGCTGTTTCCAGGCAAAAGAGAAAAAAACCTCCAGTGATTAATGCAGAGGGAAGACAGCAACATATATAACCTAAAGCAGGGCTGCTTAAGAGCTTCTGCAACGGGATCATTACAAAGGCAACAGATGGGAAATTTAAATTGTTAAGTTACTCTTTCAAAAGTCAGAGGGAGGCTGGATGCAGAGGAATATCTGCTCCATACATCAGGAGAAGACACCAATTTTAATTTCTGTCTCTCCTGCTGCTATGGCTCCAGGCTCCCCAAGAAGCCTTCAAACCACTCCTTTAAGTCTTGCTGTCTTTGCAGAGCAGCTCTCGGGATGGCTGGATTTTTCTTGCCTGGTCACATATTGCCTCCCCGACACGCTGGAACTACAGTTTGGTGTTTGTACCACTCTAGCTGGCTCCTGCTGGCACCTGTCAGAGGCACAGCGTGGGCCCGTCCTCAGGCCACGACCGAGTCAAGGGATTACTTCAAAAAGTGCAGCCATTCACTGGCAGGTGTTTTTCCCCCAATCCTCTCTGCCTGCAGCATGGATGAGGAGCCAAAGACAGCGTTCAGCTGGCTCAAACGGATCTTGGGAATGGTGTCTTCCTTCCACAGAAATTAGAATCCTCAAACACGGGTTTATATCTCTGAACTAAATCTGTGTATGAGTTGCAATCATTAAATGGCAGCTGATATTACAAGAAATTAACTCTGGTCCTTAAAAAACAAAAAAACCCACCACTTCAAAAGTAAAAAAGCTAAGTAATAATTTAAAAATTTGAATTAATTTTCAACCAATTAGTATTTTCAAGTGGGAGATGCAGTAGTGTCTGTCTGAATACAAATGGGAATGAAGGGTACTCCAGGCCAAGAGGAGACGTTAACACTGACATGGAATCGGGGAGAAGTTACTGCAGAATTTATTCCATTGTGCCGTGGAGAGCACGAGGCCCTGCTCGGAATTACAATGATTCCCTGAGAAAAAGACTGACAGTGAGCTGTCGTTCCCAGGAGCTCCCACCATTCCCGTGCTGTTTAGCATTACTGTCTCTTACACCTTCAGCAGCATCCCAGCTGCATGGTATAAGGTGTATTAGTCAAAGGACAGGGAAAGATTTAATTGCTGCCGAGGCCACCGATCCCATCAGGAGTAGTGATTTCTGAAACCTGACCTCTTGCTCTGAAAACTGAACCTGAAAAATTCTCAGCAGAAAGGAGTGTTTTAAGAGCAGAAATCCTACACTGAGATCTCACTGACCTATATGACACCCTGATCCAAACAAGGCACTTCTAAATATACTAATAGAAATCATCTGAAGAAGGACCACAGAGAAGTGAGTGTGACCTATTTCTAGAAACACTAACCTTCAGTATCAGCAGGCTGTGAAATAATTTGCCCCATGAGCTCCAACACCATATGTTTTATTCAGGCATTGACACCTACTTGATGAAAATAAAGCTGTTGGAATGCAAGCTTCCACAATGGAGTATCATTCCCACAGGCCAAGCAGTAATTAAATGTGGAGGCTGACATTGTTCTGTGCAGAACTGTGTGCAATAGCCATCAAAAGACTTCCAAAATTCCAGGTTCAGAAAAAAGGACAGCTTTAGTCTAGACAACACCTACACATGGCTGGAGCCTGGCTGGAAACCTGTCATGCACTTAAGTGTTCATATGAAACAGCTTAAAGGCTGAGGGAAGTGCAGCTTTTTTAGCTCCTACTTTTTAGAGTTCTGATGAACTGGCAAAAAACATCCTTGTAGAAAAGCCATTTTGCCCAGAATTAAAAAAAAAAGCTGCATGGTCAGACCAGACTTGTACATTCTCTTTTTCTCTCAAAAATTTTATCTGACTGTTGACGTTCCCTAATACCATTCCCTTTATGCAGTCTGTGAGGCTGAAATGCTGAGAGCAGGATGGGGCCAAGGAAAAAAAAACTCCAGTGGTGTCAGAAGTGGTTAATTGCTGCCACAGGAGGTTCCTCCCTGAGGTCTGATTTCCTTCTAACTGAGCAAGAGCAACTGGATTGGCCCAGGTCCCCACCATCCTCCCAAGACCTCCTAATTTGACACAGGCAGGAGATGTGAGGTTGGCCTCATATTATTTAAAGTGTAAGGGATGTATGAGGAGAACAGGGTTAAAACAAGCACTTCTGCTTTTTCAGTGAGTTGTTTCAAGGCAGCTCATCTCTATTCCCATCCTCCTGCTTTTCAGGAAAGGACGACAGCACATCCCTCAGGAAGAGAAATCAATATTCTCCTGTCACTTAAACACAAACAACAAAGAAATCCCAGTTCCCTAGTGAGCAATTGCCAGTTTAATTTTGCCATCTTCAGTAAGTCTCTCTTCTGAATCCTGTCAAGGTGCCAACATATTCATTATGGGCTCTATTTTCTTTTGTCACAACTACTCCGCTCAGGAAACACACATTTCTAGCTGCCTTGCCTGTGTCCAAGAGGAAAACAACACTCATGAAATCAAGGCCCCACCTCGCAGTTTTAATCTCTAACCTTGCCACAATGAGAGAACTATACAACACTTGAAATTGTGTTATTTTTAGCAAGAATTTGAAAAAAACCGATCCCTTATTATGCAACAGTAAAAACCTTTAAAATAAACAATAAGCATGTAATGGTGTGTATAGATACATGGGGGGATGTGGGGGGTTGTGTGGCCAGAGACAGGTGATTCACAGCAAAAAAAAGCCTGACAAATCAAGTTGTAGTTGCTTTATGAATCAAACTTAGCACTTGCCTTTCAGTAAAGTACAGAAGTCAGTCTGTACTGCGCAAGTCACAGTTCAAACAAACAGAGTTGGTTCCTCCTTTCTTGCCAGTACACATCCACAGAAATGCAGACATGGTAAGTATTTAAAAAACCAAAACCCCAAACCAACCCCCCCAGACAGGCTGATAAAAGGAGTCAGGGGAAAGCCCGAGGAACCAGCACATTGGTGCTGCCCAGGGAGCTTCTCTTGAGAAGGCTCCTGTTCCTCCTGCACAGGTGAGTGAGCTGCACACCAGGACACTGAAAGGCAAACACTGCCTGCCTGGCAATGGACTAAAATCCTCTGCATCCCCTGCAGCAGGAAGGCAGGATTTGTTACCAACCACAGCCCTCACTGAGAACCACGGTGGTTCCCTCCTCAAAGGCAAGCAAAGCATCTCAAAGCACTCCAGAAGAAAGCAGCACAAAGTGAAATAATAAATAAAAATACAAAACAAGCAGGATTCCCTGATTCATTGACAAAGACGTGTGGCTTAGTGCTACGTCCTTGACAGTGAAAGCCCAAGACCTCCTGGCATTTACAGGAGGACACAGGAAGTTTGCTTCCATATAATTGTGTCTCCTGATAGCAGATACACCTGAAATAATACTTTGTTCTATCAGCATCTTCTAATCATTAGTCCTTCCATAAAGCAATTGAAAGAAATCTCTTGCTTTAGTCTACTTTCATCTTTCTTCCAGGCTTTGCCTGCCTTTCCCCAGTTGTCTTCTGTTCCCTTCCCCCTCCCTGAAAAACTCACTCTCTTACCTTTAAGTCTTCCCTTTTAGGCTTCACTAATCCTGTTTTACTGATTCACATTCATCAGTTATTTCTCTTTGTACCCCAATTCTTCCTTCTGCTGTGATGCCCTGGTTAATCCCTTCTTTAGCCTGTACTCTGGTGTCCCAGATGACAAATCCCTAATTTATCTGCTTGGAAAGCTTATCTTCGGAGGTACCCAGAATCCCTACCTTCAACACCTTTCCCATCTCATACCTCTGCATTCAGAAGCTCTCAGTTCCTACCCCCACATCAATCCCCTCTTCAGAGAGACATTTGGTGGTGCCTGGTTTTCTAATCTGAGAGTACTGCAGCTACTGTGAGCAGAGAACAGAGGATAGTCCCATGACCCAAGGGGCTGTGCCAAGAAAGCTGGAACAATCATGCTGTTACACACAGCCCCTGACCACTGCACTGAGGTGGGGCAAAAGCAGCAGTAAATAAAACAGGCAGGGAGACAATGGGGTGGGGTATGATTGGAAGAAGCCACAAATTGCTTTCACGATCTCAAAAGGATGTAATCGTCAGTGGCAGCTCATGTTATGCAGCTAGCAGGTAATAATCAGGGCTGTAGTTGCTCAAAGATTTCAGAAAAACCACCAGGCCATCAATTGTGGATGCTCCTGACTTAGTTTTGACATGTAAAATGAAAACAACATCAGCATTACTAGATAAAAAGGGGAATTTTTCACTCACTTTCACTATAGTCTCACATTCCATTTCTACTTCTGTTTTTCCTCTACTTCTTGTTCTTCTATGCTCTTTAAAACAAAACCAAGGATCATTTCAATGTGATGTGATGAACAATTACTCTAAGCTGAAATGACATAATTCTGTGCATTACAGTAAAACAACATCTCTTTAATCTATGCACTTAATGAAAAACAAAAGATTACTTCATGCTTCTGCGTGCTGGCTCATTAATATTTGACTAGGTACATGTAAGTAGAAAAACCAGTCTGTTTATCACAACCTGTCACTCCATGCTAAAAGAGTACAATATTTCAGCTGTGTTATGTGGGAGATCCAAGTGTAGTTGCAGCTTCTGCACATTGCAGGAAATGTCACTCTTTTTCTGGGAAGAGGAAAGAAGGGTGTCTTGAAGGAAAAATGAGCATCAGCCATGCCTCCTGGAGTATGTGCCTGAGGAGATTGCTCTGGCCTAATCCCAGGAACTCGGGGCAATTTGAATGGAAAACCTTCAAGGACACCCCCAAGTGCTCCTGAGAGTGGTGCTGCTCCTTGTCCAGCCTGTTCCCTTTGGGTCAGTCTTGCTCGAGTGCCTGGGCAGGACAAGGGGTGGGACACGCTGCTGGTGGAGGTTTCCTACTGTTCACTCGCCTTCATCCCGAGCTGGTGTTTGTCTCTGGAGCTCGAACTTGGGTTTGATAGTTCAGGAGAGCAGCAGAACTGTCAGACTGGCCCCCCTGGAAGCCACTCGGAGCTGACTCCCTGGGTTCATCACGCACCACTCTGAGCATCCCAAACTTAAACACTCTCTTGGGGAGGTCCAAGGTCTGGATCAGAGAAGTCCTGATGGTAATCCAGCAGCAACCAAAAAGACACAAGTCTGTGCAGTTACTAGAAGATGGCTATGAAATCACAGCCAGGAACTGAAAAAAAGGTGGCTTTTTGGTCCCTGCCAAGTGCAGTCTTTAAACAACGTTGCCATGCCATTTTCAAGTGGCTGCTGTTTGTTTCCTTCTCTGTTGTGTAACATTATTGTGGTAACTGTCTTGTCTTACTCTAAAAGAAGTGTTATTTCAGTATTAAGTGATTTACTGCTCTGTAGGGACAGTAATTGCATAAGCATGTCCCTGAACTTGGTTCTACTTGCAGAAGTTAAATCACAGCTCTTTTATGACACTGTTGGTGCCACCAAAATCTTGACATTTCCCACATCATACACTTTATGCTCTATCATGTATTTGAGACAGGGCTGTATTTGCATTGTCTGGGAGCCAGAGCTGGAATGGCATCCCATGTCACACCCTAGGTGAGAGCCAGCCATGGAATAACTGCATGTGAGTGCACTGAGGTAACCTGTGCTTTGTCTTAGGTGTCAGGTTTGTTACAAATCAAACTGAAAATGGAAACCTTTAAAAAAGAAATAGAAACAAACAGTAACACAAAATAAAGCTTCTCATTTAATATTTAAAGATGAAATAGCTTAAAAACTGAAGTAGTACTTTTAAAATTTGATACAAAACATTTCCTCTCAAAGCATTTGCTTAAACTGAATATAATTATTGAGTCACTTCCTTGGTAATGGGTGAAGAAGCAGAACAATATGTCTGAGCACTGTGTCCTCATTTTACTTTCATGCAAATTCATAAATGCCTTCTAATTGAGTCACAATGCAGGCAGAAAATATAATTAGCTGGATTTGATTGAAATTCGGTGTAAGGGGACTTCTGCCACCTTCTTATATTGTGTTGCAACAAATGAATGAAACCATTTGATTTCTTTTCTCCTCGAACTCCTCCTCACCTTGGCAGCAGCAGCTGGAAAGCTACAGCATTGACACTGACACAAATGGTGTTCTAAGATACATGTGGGGTTTCAGACAGTCAGGAAATGGGTGCCAGTGACTGTGGCAGCTTGCACCATTCTGACATGCAAAACAAACCCAAAATATTAGCTGAGGAAGCAGAAGGTGACAGTTTGTAGCAGAAAAAAATGTAGCAGCAAGAAGGTGAAATGTAAAGTGAAAAAGAAAGATACTTTGTTTTGCATAGTCCCTTATCACTTCTCCTGATGCACTTCATTTTTCTGTCCCTTTGATCTATGCACTTCACTGTATTTGTGCTCCCACTGACAGACAAATCAGATAAAGCAAATTACATAAAATTGACAATTTTTGCAAAATTACACATACATTTGCAGCACACAAACATTTTGTTACTGTGGATGTTGGCCTAGTTACTTCAATGAGGCTCGAAACTACTGAAAGCAGGTTGAGATTTGACTAAATATTCCCTTAAAACCAGTCTTGGAAAACACTACCACGCATCCCCTTGCTGATTTCCTTTGTTTGTGCAATATTATTACTTCTCCTTACTTTTGGCACCGTTTTCAGCCTGTTAAAGGACACAGCTTGTGTTGGGAAAGTGTGAGTGTACTTTGCACATGGGTAAGTGTTGGCCAGTCCTCACACCCCAGGATTTGGGTGTGCAAAGCAGGTACACATTTGCCAAAATGCAGACTTTACCTACCTGGAGGATGAACATCAGAAATCAATGAACATTTCAACAAAAGCAACATTCAGAAATAACAACAAAACTCCCCTGTATTTAATCAAACTGAGGATCTTCCCTTTGGTTGTTTATCAAAACACAGTCCACGGAAAATAGCAGAGATATCTGGATAGCATGAATTCCACAGTTAGAAGGAACCAAAAGGTTGCAGGATACAACTAGTTAGCTGTCAGAAGGGTGTGCAGCACTCACAACCTGTGCTGTTTATAAGCTTGTGACAATACAGTCTGTGCACTTGCACCACTGGGATGCTCCTGATCCAAATGATGGCAGTGCAGCAGACATGTATTATATATTTACCACAGGGGTGCTCTCTAGTTTTGGAGCTCCAGGCATGGTCTTGCAGCATAAGGAAGAGAAAGTCAGAGAGATAACACAGGGATTAAAACCAATACTGAATTCCAAGCTCTTTTCTATTCTGATGGTCAGGGCTGTGCCTGTCAAAATCACCTGGTTTTGAAAATGCCCAAGAATTTCTGGACTCAAATGAGCGCAGCCTCTTTCTGTGTGTGCAGACACTGCATTAAGCAGCTCTTAGGGGAATCTCCACTGCAGAGATAATACAACACAGAAAATACTTCCCCAAATCATAACTAAGCAGCCAAGTATCTATTGCTTTTATCAGTGCTGGGAAAACATTTTAGAGTAGACACACATGGAAACTATGCTGTAGAAGAACAGTAATGACAGGGGGGAGTGTTAAAACACCATCTGCTATTCATAGTCACTGTCTACCTAATGCTGGTGTATCCCAGAGGTTTTCTAGAGAAAGTCCAGCAATCAATCCACTGCATGTTTAAACTTTTAAAATATTGCAGTGGAATATGTTCTGGATTATCTGATGATCCTGAATGTGTCCTCACTTGTGCAAAGGGCCATGAAAAAGGCTGCATTTTATATTTCTGGTTTCTAAGCTGCCGTCAAAAGCTGTGTTGTGTTCTCATTTACTGTGCCATTGCTATAAAGAACTACTGTCACAATTAGTCCAAATGCCTGTCCTTACTGGCATACAGAAATGGGGCACAGAAGCTTGTCAGTCACCACAGTAGATTGTGCTGATCTAACACCTCCCATCAAATCTTGTTACCATGACTGTTCTTTACAATTATCTGTTATGAACCTTTAAAGCTACACTGAAGAAACGTGTATTGTGTCAGGGGAAAGAAAAAAAGGGAATGCTGCTTATCCTCAAGAGCTGCCTCCCAACACATCATTTAGTTCTCTTAGTAATTCACACACTTCTGTTGCTGCTGGCTCTGCCTTTGGCACACCCTGACAGGGTTTGCTGAGGCCACAGCAGCATATCATCACCAGGTGATGAAAGCACAAGAGGTCTGTAAAAGCACTTTGAGGGGAAATGGACCAAGCAAAACCTCCTTGTTCTTTATGGAAGAAGAAATTCCTAAGCCATGACTCCTCTTCAGAATTTGTTTCCAGTTGTGCTGTGTGTTGTAGAGTTCATGTTCAATACAATGTGCCAGATGTGCTTTACATGAGGGCTCTTCTACAGGTATCTACGGACAAGATGAATTGCCAGAGCAAGAAAGCAGAAAAGCAAAGGGCAGAGGAAGGGTGTGATCTACAGCAAGGCTGCACAAACAGACGCTCAGGACAAAATTCACCCCATGGCAACACAGAAACAGTACAAAAAACATTTAAGGCAGCAACTTGCGTTCCTATCTTGAAAGTTGTGAAATCAAGTTATACTCTCATCTTCCCTGGACCAGCAAAGATCCTTCACATCCCTGTCACAAAGACAATGCACATGGAGGTTTGCTTATCCACTAACCAAGACTGACTGTGAAGTGGACAGACAGAGGAAGAAATGCATGAGGAATAACATGGTCCTGGCTTTGATCTCACTCACTGAGACACTAAAAAAAAAATTTAGTGCCTGCCAGTGAAAATCACTGCTTTAACAACAGCATGAGTGAAACCCATCCCGGTGAAACTTCACCCTTAAGTTACACAAACACAATCCAACTGCAGCAAGAATAGTCTACAGATGCTCTCCTGGGCAACAAATTTCCATTCCTGCTTCCTATTGATTACTTTAGATATAACCTTTTAAACAAAAATCAACTGCTATGATACTACAGCTCCATAAATGCCAAAAGATTAAGTCTCAAAACAAAACTACCAAACCTCTACACAAGGTCCATGCAGAGGATCACTTCAGTTCTGTATGTACAGAACATTCAATTTTCACCTTTACCACATGTAGTATAACACTGACTGGCTTGTAAGCTAGACACAGATCAAGAGAATGGAATTTATTCCTCAGGAGTTTATTTCCATTAATATAATGAATGTTAGTTACAAAAATCCCAATCTGGGACTCTTATCCTCTGGTGCTGCACAACGAGTTGACGCCCTTGAATGTCTCAGGGGAGGCCCTGAATTGAAAGTCTCAAAGACGTACTCAGTTAGGACACAGGCTGCCCCCCTGAAGTCAGCTGAACTTTGCTATTGGTATCAGCCAGACTACATGAAAAGTTCACTCCCCACTCCATGGATGCATTTGGCAAATTGCTTTAGTCTTAGACTTAAGTGGGGCAAGCCCTTGAATCAGCTGCTCGTCACAGGAGTAACAATTACTTTAGAAATTGAAACAATGGGAAGGGAGTCAATATTGCTACAGCTAACCCAGAGCAGCAGGTTGGGGAGGGACTATCTTAGGGTTCTTCAGCAGTTTTGAAAGCATCCATTCCAGTCTGGTCAGTTAAAGGGAATGAAGGAATCCCAGGGACTTAGACTCCTACTGGGAGCACGCAATGTGGAAGCATACTATATTTTCACTAGGTAGAGTGACTTTTTGTTAGTACTGGCCACGGTGACACAGCCACCAACAGCTTTAGGAATTACTGCCTTCTTTCTTACATGCTAATGAAACCTCTTCAGCTGTCCCATAACAACCCAGCCTGAGTGCCAAGGCTCCTCTGCAGGAAACATTCAGTGCTCACAAAACCCTTTTACCACAGCACAGCTCTCAGCTGTCTGAGACTTCAGGCAAGAATCTGCATTAGTGAGGACACTTTCCCTCTTGTAAAGCCTCAGCCTGTCCTGATCACATATTCAAATATTCCTTTCATACAGACCGAGTATCTTAATATTTCATGTTAAGCAGTGCTGAATTCTCACTGAGCCTTTAAAACTTCCGTGTTTCAAAGACTAACATGTATAGAATATATATATATATATATATATATAAAGAAAAAACAAGGACCCAGGAGAACCTCTGTTCTCTGAGATGAACCATAAAATGAGAGAAATTAGCTTAGCTCCATCTTAAACCCAGCTTTCTGTCCACACAGTGCAGACATGCAAAATAAGGTATCTGGTAGCTAAAGCTGGAACTACTTGTGTGATGCTTAGCTAAGCATCAGCTAACCCAGTTATTTCTGCAAGAACACAGCCTGCAGCAGTATTCTGGGATGGCTCCAGCTTCCCTCTGTCCTTAAACAGGTCACAGAGAGTAAAACCTGAAAGCTTCCCAGTGACATGAACCCACTGCCCCACTTTAGCAAGTGCACCACAGTATTTGATTGCTTTAAAGTGTGAAGTGTTAATACATAGATTTCGGAGGTAAATTATCTTCAGGGGATGTAAAGGACCAAGTCCTCTGATCTTGAATAAGCTGGGGCTGGAAGGGACCTCTGGAGGTCACCCAGTCCAACCCCCTGCCAAGGCAGGGTCACCCGGAGCAGGTGACACAGGAACATGTCCAGGTGGGTTTGGAATGTCTCCAGAGAGGCAGACTCCAGGCCCTCCCTGGGCAGCTGTTCCAGTGCTCTGCCACCGCCAATGTAAGGACCTCTTCCTCATAATGAGGTGAAACTTCTGGTGGTTTAGTTTATGGCCACTGCTCCTTGTCCTGTCACTGGGCACCACTGGAAAGAGTCTGGTACCATCCTCTTGGCACCTGCCTTGGAGATATTGATCTGCATTAATGAGATCCCTTCTCACTCTTCTCCAGACTAACCAGGCCCAGCTCCCATAGTCTCTCCTCAGGAGAGATGCTCCTGACCCCTCATTATCTCTGTGGCCTTCACTGGACCCACTCCTTGTCTCAGAAACTGCCTTTCTGTAAATGATACTCAAAATTAAAATACTGCAAAGTAGAGAAAATTCTTCTCCTATCCCAAAATGTCATCCCAAATCACACCTGTACACATTCAAAGTGATACCAGTAACATCTCTGAAAAGATTAGGAGCAAATGCCAGGGAAATTGAGATAAGCACCAGGTGAACGGACATCTCATTGATTCACACAAATGAAACAGTCTTGTTGTCTTGTATGACAAACTGATTTCCTTTGCAACTTTCCCCAAGTCATTTCACTGCCAAGATCTCAACTCTTCCGTCTGCACAACTGTATGAAATACAAGTTATTAGCTTAAATTTTAATGCTTGTAGAATCTGAAAGCAATAGCACAGTCCTGTCTTACAGAGGTAACACGATAGGTTAGGCGATTTTAGGTCCTTCTTTGTATTAAATATAGCAGATTGCAGAGTTTTCTCTGCAGTAAAAAGAGATTTATTTCTCAAGAACGTTCCAAATCCAAATCCTTTCCCTAATCAAGTGTCAGATAAAAGAATCTTCTGCACAAACACATCAAGAAAATGTCATCTCCCAAAATTTCATTAAACATTAAACGACTGTGAAATAAACAAACAGAAAATGCTGGGGCTTTTTGACAAATTGTTATTAGTTTTATTTACTTTGTAAGACAGAACACATATGACAATTAGATCTTCAAATGACTACACGGGGGAGGTCCCTTCTGTCCTGATGCTCTGTACTCTATGATAAGCTCATTTGTTTGTGTCTAAGGACAGATTTTCAGCATCACTCCTTTCTGAAACCAAAGTCGGCCTCAGACAGATAATGCAGCTAACTGCTAATAAACTCAAGATGTCTTAATATCAATTTGCTGAATGGAAAATCCTACTTATTTTGAACTAATTTAGTACAGTAATACCTGTTTAAGATCAATTCACAGCAGACTATTTCCTTTTTATTGCTAATTAAAATCACAGATTTCCTGTTCCAAACAACATATAACCCTGAAAAATTAGCTACAAACCCAGTGTGTTATTGACTCAGCTGTAGACTAGGTCTAGATTTACCACCTAGGTCTGAGGTTTATAAAAACAGCTCCTCTAAGCAATGACAAATTGGTCAAGAAGACGTCAGGTGATGAGGGGAAAATAGAAGACACTCGCTGAGGTTTGTCTTCTCAACCTTCTGAAGTGCAGAATGGCTCAGCTGGGCTCTTATCTCCAGCCTGAGTCACCAAGACCACATGCACTGGAACTCTTTCTTGGCACATTAAATTTGAGGACCACCCAATTCTGTCTCAATGCAGCCCTTTCCGGCCTTAAAGAGAATAATACCCCCACTGTGTGCCAAGGGGATATCTGCAGGTGGCATCTGGGTTTAACCTTATCCACCCACACTTTTGTTGTCAGGTCTGTACAAAAACATTTTCAACTGATTGTGCTGGGCAGATACAGACCAATTCTTTCCCTTGTGGAACACAGTGGAGTCAGGAAAGCTTGGGAACAGCTTGTGAAGAAAAAAGGATATATTGGAGTGGTCTTGAATTACGGATGATTCTGCCAAGTGCTTTCAGTACGTTGCCCCTGAGCACTCATGTGCTTGACGTTTGAGCCTCCATCTGAACTGCAGAGTTCCCAGGAAAGCAGCACCCACTGGGCTCCACTGGGATGGAGCAGGAGAAGGACTGGGCAATCCCTGTCTCTTTTCACTAAACCTTATAAACAGAAAGCAGATGCAACTCCAGCAAGAGAGTGCATTATTTTCCCTTACCAGTGAATCAACTTTTCTTCTCCCCAGTGCCTCATTCCCCTGCGAAAGGCTAAAATCTGCTTAGGCTCACCTTAGGCTGATTTAATCAATCACAGCAGCCTGAGCTGCACTTCCACTCAAATTTATGGGTAACTTCAACTGGTGTAGCTAAAGCAGAGAGTATCCCTGGTAATCCTTCTTTTCTCTCCCAAAAGTGATGCCCTTCTTGCAGGCGTGGCTGAGCAAATTCTTAAGTACATTATTGTAATCTGCTGCCAACTGGAATTTACATTAACAGGCAGGACCACAAATAAGGCAGAAAAGCTGAGGGTCCCTTGGCAAAGTGCAGGGAAGAGCAGGGCAGAAATCCGAGACTGGTGTGGGACACAGGTGACTTGGGACACAGGTCTGCATGGGATCAAAGAACCAGGACCCACAGAGTGCCTGTGAAGTGCGACCAAACAGCAGCATTTTGGTTCCCTTCAGCCTCATTTATTCCAGCAGTTCTACATGCCTGGCAAGGTGATAAAACCAGCAGTGCTGATACCCTTGTGGAGGAAACTGTGAAGGGACAGTGGGCAGTTCCCTCCCTCCTGAGAATATCTACAATAGCACTCACTCCATCTGCATTTCTTATTAAAAGAATGCAAATTAATCACAATAAAGTGGATATAAATATTAATGCATGTGTTGATATTTGGAGGATGAAACGTACTTCTGTTGTTTAGAGAACTTAGCTGCTCCTGTTTGCTGAAGCCCATTCTTAATCTTCATCTTGTTTTCCAACATAACTTATTTATTTACAGCATGTCAAGGGAGAAACCTAATTTCTAAGGACATTTTTCAATTAACTTCCTTAATTAAGAGAGAAAAGTTAGACTCAGTCAGTTTGTAAATAGTATTGTCTAAACCCCACAAAATTAATAGACTCTGGGAAATGACTGAGGATACACCTACACAAGTAGGATCAGGAATGTTCCCCATCTCCAGTCTCCAGGGGTTACAGCCCTTGTCTGGCATTCTGGACGCCTGCTCAGTTTTGCCTGGTTTGGAAACAATTACATGTGCTCCAAAAGTCTGTAACACTACTAGGGAACTACTGCTCCCTTTGGCTTCTGTCACACAGTGCTGTAAGCAAGTGCTTCCATGGAAGTTTGCACTTCAAACTATGGGCTTTAATGAGGTTCAAGGTCTGCTCTGAATATCAATCTGCCACAAGAGTCTCTGCAGCGATCCAACTTCATGAATTTGTGCCATAGGAAATGTTGTTGCACTGACTCAAACATCTGCCACTCAGACCCAGATCTTTACAAACCAAGAATTCACACTTTCAGGAGGGACCACAGTTCTGTCCTGGGCCCAATGAAATCCTTAATGAAGTCGGGATAGGTCTTGCCAATTATGTCTTTGAAATTAAAGCAGACACATGAATTGGAACTCAGAGATCACATTGCCATGTCTGACCTGCTGATCAATCAGAAACAGACTCAACCAACTGCACAGTTCCCGAGAACTGGAAAAGGATTTCAATCCAATAAAGTAAAAGAAGATGATTGCAAACCACTAAAAAGCACTGAAATAACTTATTTCCCTAGTGCATTTACAGCAAGTGAATAACCATGCTCTTTGTGGATGCAAGAGTATTTCACATCTAAAAAAAACTTACACTGTACACTGATCCCAAATCTAGATATACCCAAGGCAGCCCGGAGCTGCAGGTCAATTTATAATACTTATGTAAAATAAAAAAGAAAACAAGCTTAAAGCAAAATTAGATGCTGTACTTGTCCCACATATCGTGGACAGATGCGGTGAGTTACTGCAAACTTTCTCTGAGATGCAGGAATTTAGATGAATGTACTTCTTAACAGTTTCAGTACCAAACATGATTTTTTCCCTTCATATATTGAAAATATCTGGGAATAAATTTCCCATATAATGAGCAGGTATAAACATCTGGTGAAACCCTGCTCGCATCCTGCCTTACAACAGCCTCGTACACACTTCTAAGCAGCAATTTTCTTTGCTTTAGTATTACAGAAACAGAAATAAATGTGGTTTGATACATTTACTGTGCAAGAAGAGTAGTTTTTATGTTCCCATAAAATGCTTTCAGAAATAATAATGATAATAATAACAATGGTAATAAAAGAAGCTGTAAACTCCAGCAGGGCCTGGTTGTAACTGGAGAAACCCAATGACTCTAACTTCTGAAGACAATTAGTGTCAGTCTGTGAACACACAGTTTGAATTAGTGTGTTTGTGTGCAGACAACAGCACTGTGTTCTCATTTTGTAGGGGTGTTTTTAACCACATGAGTCAGAACGTGAGGAAGGCACGCTGAGCAAACCTGGTGGCTTCCATCACTCCCAGGGTTTCCCTCCTGTGAGAAATTAAATGCTGTGTCTCCTCAGGACAACGTAGGAGTGAAGTTCTTTGCTGCAGGTTTGGCATGTGTTAAATCCATTTGGTAGATAGCACAGAACCTGGAAATCCATAAATCTGCCTGTCCTCTTCTTTAGTTTCCATACAAGGGAAACTGACTTCACTGTTAATGCAGGCAACTTGGAAAACTGGAGCAGACCACAAAACTCCTTTGTGGTATTAGTGTTTTCAAAACAGGGCTGGGAACCATCAGAACTGGATTCTAATTCTGTCACTCTGAAAGATGCTTAAGCCAAAGATTCCAAATACTGACACCTAAAGTAAGGCAGCAAAATGCAAGTTAACTGTGCACTCCAGCAAAGCCTTTAATACATGGACAACACTGTACTGGCTTGAGTTGGAAACAACAGGGGGAAACTTTACTATCCATAGTTTTCCTTTTGGAATTTTCTATTAATTTTGTATTTCAGACACAGATTTAAAACTTACAGCTTAATTTGTCTTGATAGTATCATTTCAACTGAGCTACAAATGCCTTCTATTTGCTGGGTTAAACTTCAGAGACTTTAAAAGTCAGGGTGCTTCATAAGCTATGCTTCCTCAAAAACATATCCTTGGGGAATATCTGGAATCTCTCTTTTTAGTAGCAGTTGACCATAATGAACCAGTTATCTGCATCTTCCATCTCACTTATACTTTGAATTTTAGTGGATTCTTGGCCATTACAGTGATTAAAGTAACCCAATGGTTTGAAACTCCAATGTGGCTGCCACGACAAACCAAACTGGTGCTGGTGGCCATAAGGTTTCCCAGAATCAAAAACCCTTCCTTTTGGGTTTTCCCTGGAAGGATTCCTGTGATTGAAGGTAACCCTCCTGCGGTCCCTGCTCAGTGGACCGATCCTGTTACCAAGGTCACCTTTGCAGAGTTGTGTTTGCATCCAGCTGACGTTGATTCATGTTGCCAGATGGCAAAGGACAAAGCACCATCGCTCAACACCATGTGTGACCTACTTACACGCCCAGCAATCTGCTCCTGAATACTTGGGAAAGGCAGGGAGACTTTGATTAAAATTTTAATTTTGTTTCATAGTTCCCCCACATGTGGCATGTGCATTTTGCATACCAACTACATCTGTTCCAGCAGGGCACTAGCATGATGCCTCCCACTTCCTTCTAAACCAGGGCATATGGATGCCTAAGTGTCATTTCCTCATGTCCTAAAGGCACTCTCAGAAGTAATTACAAGTTATTGGTTTACATACAGACAACTAATGAAGAGCCAAACACTCCCATGCTGGCATCACATGAAAAATAATGATAGCAGCAACGTGTCAGCTATAGAGGAGAAGGATAAAGACATGATACAGACAAAATTCATGTAGGGTTCCTAATCAAATACAGGAAAAGTCAAGGGGAGATGCTCAAAGTCTCATATATATATTTACAGGATAAGTGGGACAACACCATTTCTGCCTTAACTCCAATGTGAGGGTATGTGGGAATACTACAATGACATTTGGTCACTCTAGGACAGATTCCCCAAATTGCTGAGGGCTTTAGGAGAGCAGTGATTGCCAGACTGAATCAGACCTGCACTCTATCTCTGCCCTGGGCCACTACCACATACTGCAGAAAGGCAAAAGAGTAGAGAAAACAATTCCCACCTTCCAGCAGGCCTTCCTGGTCCTGACCTCTGATACTTGAAGTCCAGCTTAAGTCCTGCAGTTCAAGTTCTAGCAAAGGTTTTGTTCCTGTCATATACTGGTCAACAAGAATTTCAGCTCCGAAAACACTTCAATTTTGAAGCGGTTTCCAAGCCCATGTTGAATCCACTCAGCTCTGACAGATTTTTCAAGGGCTTGGCACTTATAAATGGAGCTGTTAAAAGTCTCAAGTGTCCAGCAGCTCCTCTTGGGAATGTTCAGGGCCAGGCCCACGGCAGGGTTCAGTGTGGTGCACGAATATAGGCACGTACAATGGAGTAACTCTTCTAAATGAAAGCAGAAAGCTTTGTAAAACACAAATCCTCCAGGCTGCCAGAAAGCAGGACCCAAAAACCCTGCGGAGAAGCAAGTCTGACAGTATTCTGTACACTGAGGAGGAGGTGACAGATGCTGGCTGGAAATCATCCCATCACATATTAATATTATTTATTTGGGGGGAAATGAGAAGGGAAAGCCAAGCACAGTCAGGAGCAGTTGTATCATAGTGTACAGTGCTAACGAGGTGATTATAGGTAACAGAGTAAGTGAAAATAATTGGCAGAGAAAAGATTTACCCAGGAAAGTGATAAATCCTAAAGTTCTGTTACTTGGCTATACATTAAGCTTGGAGAGAGAAAATAATTCAAAAGAAGTAGCAAAAACCAGCATTTACATAGTTATTGAGAAGAGCACAACAGTTATGAAAAAAATACGAAGCACCCCTTTTTAGAATGAAAAATCAGAGAAATCCCTTCTTCCTTTTAAATAAAAGGAAAACCAAACATCCGTTTTAAGCAACATATGCATGTGTAAATGGGAGCTTTTACTGCCTGTAGAACAATAGGTGGTTTTAAACATAATTTTAAAAGTATTTTTATAAAGCAGAATATAGCTATTATGACTACTCCACGATACCAGACACAAGTGTCTTTGTCCTGCAGTACCTCAGCCTCAGACTCTGGTAAAAGCTGATCCTCGTGGCACAGATCTAAATCCTGTCCCTACATTCATCTAGTGGACCTGTTTCCACAGATTCTGTTCCACATAAACCTCTTCACACAGAATATCTTCAATTACAGGCACCAAGTGCACAGCAGAGCCTGGCCAGTGACCCCAGAATAAATGTAACATCTCTCATTTCCCTCAACCCACAGCAAAGCTCCCAGAGACAGAGTCTGCCCAGAGAACCAGGATCTGACCTGACCTGCAAGAGCCAGCAGCTATTCCAAGCACAGGGTATTATTTTACTAGTTGCTGGACACCACACATGGTAATAGAGCATGAACAGCACTGAATGAGAACTTGCAGTGTCTCGTGTCCACCAGGGCTGGGCAGTGGCACAAGAAACACATCCCAGCCCTGACAGCGCTCATCGAGTGAATCCAAATAGGCTCTCCCTGTGCTGCTTAGCAGAGCAGCCCCCTCCTTGGCTGGGTCTTTTTCGACTTGAAAGTCTGCGGAAGGGGCAGAGTGTCTGTTTAATTTGCTGTTGTGTGGGAAAGGGGCCCAGGTGTCTGTGACACTGCTTGGAAATTGTTTGCTCTTGGCACAGGCTGCAGTTTTTAAGCAGGATGCCACAAAAAAACCAAACATAATTGAAGAGAGTCTCCTTAAATGAGAACAAAGTAAACAGAGATTCTTTTTAAAAATTACATCCCCTCATCCTGCTTCTGCTGTCAAGTCCACTGATTTCCCCCCCTCTTTTGTTCAACTTAAAAATTAATTATCTTTGTAGCAAATAATGTCAAAACTAAAGTAGGAGGCTGGAATTCTTTCTAATGAACCTTAACAAAGCTGTGGGAGACTGTTGGTTGTAGACATGATGCAGGTAAAACACTGAATTCTTATAACACCACCTGCCTTTAGGGTTCAAAACTGGAGTTCTGATTGATGGTTCTACTATAGTTGAGTTGAGAATAAGGGCACAATGATCACCAGGTCACTTGATGGGCACTTGAGGTCACCCTCAGAGGCACAAGCATGTTAGAAAATACCATCATTCTCACCATTCAGCTGGTCTGAGACAATCACCAAGCAATCACAAGAGGGAGAAATCTCTTACACAGTATGGAACTGGGGTAAGCAAAGAATAGCAATACCATTGAACAGTGTTTGGGTTAGTGCTTTGGTTTGTTTTTTAGGAGGAGCTAGATGGATAATATTCAGGATAGCTCTGTATTTAAGGAACAGAGCACACACCATAAATTAGAAAGCACAAATATTTAAAGTTCTGTTGAATGTGTACACAACCTGTTTATTATAGCTGAACTTCTTATTCTAGGCAATAGCTACAATAGATGTCCTCAAAAGTGATCACTTAATATAATACTGGGCAAAGGCCAAGAGAAACTCTGTTTCCATAATGGTGCTCTCGAGAATTCTTTATTTTGGAGTGCCTCATAGAATGCCTAAATTAAGTCATAGGAGCAAAAAAATGTATGGTATCCAAAACCTTTGCTTGGGCATATATTCCACGGCATCACCCTGTTAATCATTGTGGAGCAGAACAGCTCTTCCCTGGTTCCTAACTCAAGGGATAACTCCTCCAGAGCTGCCAACCCTGATGCCAGCTCTGTTCAGAACTGCTCTGATTAAAAGCACACTAGGCATGCTTTTAGGGTTATAATGAAGAGTAAGCCAAAAGGGAAAAAACCCCCACAAAACCAAAACAAACCTACCCAAAGTCCCATGGCAAAGTAGCAGGAATTTAACAGTTCCCAAATTGGAAGTGGCTGAGAGTAGAACAAGAACACAATCAAATCTCGTTTCTGGAAATGTGTGTTTGGAGAAAAGTATAGTTTAGTAAGCCTGCAAAAAGTCCTCAAAACCTCAAGGATAGTAAAGAACAAAGGCAAGTGGGGAAGATCAACAGAGGGAGTTTCTTCCTCTCTCTGAAATGGTTACAGAATAAATTCCAGAACCAAAAGACAGGGTCTGTCTACCATGTAAGATTTTTTGAAGACATAAGCACTATTTTAAGGTTGCTCCTGTTTTGCCCCTCTGCTGTCTGTGAAGCAATTCCTGAGGAACTGAAAGCACTGTGAGTGTATCCCTAGAAACACGAGTGCCCAGCAGGCTTCACCTATAATCACCCAGCTACAAAACACTTCCCTGCCCTCTCATACCCTGTCATTTACCATCAGCTGAGAGCTGGGCTGAGGTGTCATTGTTGGGAAACTCTATCCAGGGAACCAGTTCCTGTTTGCCCTTGGCTCGTGTCCATGCACAGCCCGAGCGCAGCAGGGCAGGCCCAGTGCTGCCCAATGTACCGCCCAGCCCAGCAGCTCCACAGGGAGCAGCTCACTCACACCTACTCCCAGGGATGGGCTAACCGTGCTTGGGAACTGCAATCCAGCTGGGATCAGCTTTCTAGAGAACGTGCCATTTTACACTTCCATACCCTGGCCTCTCTCTTGGCTCTGTCCGTAAAGAGATGCTGCCTGATTTCCTCTGGATGAGCAGCAAAGGCAGTTGATATTTTCCTGAGTTTCTTTTTTCCTGAGTAAAAGCTTCTTCAACTTAACTTGGAGGTTAAGAAGGCTACGAGCAACAGAAATTCAACTTCTGTTCTTACTGCATTAAAGAGCAAAACCTGAATGTGTACCTGGTTTTAATTTGTTTGCACAAGCAAAGGCACAGAGGAAATACAATCTGCCTTTGTCCTCGACAGTAAAACCTACTCTCTCTTATTTGAATAGTTACTCTCAACATTTTAGATTCAAAGTTTTTGAAATGCAATTGTAAAACATTTGATCTTAACTTCTATAATTTTTCCTTGCTTTTTGTTATTAAAAAAAGACAGGTACATATATATATATATATGTGTGTATATATATATATATATATATATATAGGTATAAACTGCAATGGTACTCATTATTATTCCTTTTGATTTGAAGGCAAGCAATGCAAATCACAAATCTTATCTGAGATTCAACCTGAGATTCACCAAGATGTTTGGGGTAATTGAAGCTGCTCTGGAATATCCTAACCCAGACCCTCTTGGCACTGCTTTTTGTTGCTAGGCAACAGAATAGCCAAAGACAACTCCCAATTTTCATCTTCCTCCTGCATCTCTAGGCATTCCCTTCTTCACCACCACCTACAAACTGTCCATCTTCTCATTCTCTGATACTGTTTTCTTTCTTCTATTCTTGATGTTTCATTTCCTCTGGAAGCTGAAGAATGTATTCTAATAGAAATATCTCCTTTAACAGCTAATTGAAACCCTAAGAATTATTCTTCAAAAGAGATCTGTTTCACAGACAAAAATTAGGTGCAGCAATTTTGAGGCCATCCCATATTTGTTTCCGTGTGCATCAAGGAAGTTTCACACCTGTCAGAAGAGTTCATCTCAATTCATCCCTTGCTTAAGGAATGTAATGCCTGTCTCTTTAATTAGATAGGTTTGAGCTGGCCCTGCTGGCACCATTTAAAACCCTCACACTCAATGTAATCTATATTCAAAGTATGTGCCACAGGTCCTGTTGAAATGTCTGTGAGTTCTCTGTTAGTCCTTGCAGGGCAAGCATAAAAACTGGGTTTGGTGAATTGTTTGCCAGCATCATTCCCTTTCCTTGAAGGAATTGAGCCCTGCACAGCTTTCCTGTAGAAATCTGAATTCAGATAAGATGAGTCTTATCTTACTTCCAGTTTTGCACCTGTTGCCCCTGAAGGACTCTTCAGTTACATCATGGCCCCTTTAATTCATAAAAATTCACTTTAGGACTCATCACTTAATTCAGCTAAATTAAACAGTGCAGCAATGTGGAAAGACGAAAGTCTTGAAAATGCAAAGCCTGAGGAAATGCAATTAGAGCACCCCACTTGACCAGTTCTTCAGTTGTTACTCATCGCACTTGCACAGAAATAGGAAAAGGTGAAAAGGATGAAATATTTGCAGGATAACAGTACTCTGGCACTGCTGGTTGGCAACAGTATTAAATTTTAACAAATGATCTGCAGAACTTCCATTTATGTGTAGAGGCTGAGACCCAAAAAACCACCATATTACCTTTATACCAAAACTTGTCTGTGTCTAATGTTCTAACAGTCACTGTTTTCAAGAACGGAAGGTGAAAGAATCACTGGCACAGAAAACCAACCCAAGTAACGGCAACTTTTTTCACAGACACTGATGTTGTCTATCAACAGCCCACTAAAAAATGCCAAAAAAAGAAAAAAAAAGAGGACGGCACGGTTTCAGCCACTAAAGAAATTCAAATAAATACAGCCCACAGTTGTCTGCTGTTTGTGGCACCAGATGAATTTCAAATTACAAAAAGGGTGAATACCCAACATCCAGCAAGAAATATGGGATAAAACCAGGTGTAGACATCTGGATGCCATTTTAGGTAACATTTTCAAAAGGGCATAACTCACTGAAATACTCCAAAGGTGGTGTTTGAGTTTATAATTTCACCTTTATTTCTTCAGGAACTCTAACACCATGACCAATTAATTAGAACAACCAAGCACTTCTGACCATGTCATGATCTCCACTGGCCATTACGGTGACCATACAACAGATTCTGTGCTTTTCAGACATCAAACTGTCAACCTCAATAAGCCCAAACACCCAACTATTGTAAAGGCTGGTTTGATGTGTTGGACATCTTTAAAGGATAGCAGCCTAAAACAACCAATAGGAAAGATCAATATGTTAAAAACATAGATACCAGCTTGAAAGTTATTGCTCTGAATCAGCAATTTATAGTAAAATAACTAAAACTTACACCTCCAAATAATAATAAAAAAATAATTTAAAAGCCTGATGAATTATTCTGTGTAAATATATTAAAAAAACAGGAGAAAATGTTGCCTATTCAGGTCACAGACTGATCCCAAATATTAACGCTGCAACATGCAGTATGAACTGCTATGAATCAATGCCATGCCTGAACATAACTCAGCAGAAATAATCCCCAAATATCACTCACGAGGAACTGAATCCTAGTTTTTTACTGGTGGATAAACAGTAGGAAAAACTGAAACCCAAGAGCAACAAGTAAGCAATTTCAGTGGAATTAGGGAGTCACTGGAAGGTCAAGGACAATTTTGGGGTGTGTGTCTTCCAATACCGTGTTCTGCATCAAACAAAGAGGGAAGTGCAACACACAAGATGAAATGAAAGGGGAGACATGATTAAATTGTGGGTTAAAAGCTGGTTAAGAGGCAGTTAACACAAGTCAGAAATTTTGCTCCTTGACAAATTAAAATGCTCAGGAGACAAAGAATGCCCCCAAAGCCTGTATCTAATCGCACATTAAAGACACCCATAACTGAAATGGAAGCTGCCAAGTGTTTAAAACACTTTAAAAGCCATTATGTGAAATGAGTAAAAAATATGTAACGTGCAACTGCCGTCGGATATTGCTTTGTTTCCCCCCAGCCATGAGGGGCAGCCTGGTAGGAGCAATATGGTCTGTGCTGAGGGAAGGCTCCCCTCATTCCTGGTGTCTCAAGAGCTACACTTAGAGTCACTAATGACCCAGGGCTGCACATGCAGTTGCACAAAAATGAGATTGTTAAGTTCTGTGTAGAGAGGACTCAGGACAAAGCAGGAAGAGTATTAAGAGCTGCAGAAAGAATTGTGAGGGCCAGCTGAGGAATATCGAGGAGTCCTTTGCCTACTGACAGGAAACTCCTGAGAGGGAAACTGGAGTGTTAAATACGAGTAATTTGTGGTCCTTATAACACAATAATAGTGCACTGCACGCAGTGTAGGAGAAAGCAGATGATCTTATCCAAGGTACTTCCACGGGAAAATGCAAATATAATAGGCAAAAGATGGAGTGGGATCAATTACTGCTCCAAAGGCAGCTTTTCATATCAAACCTAGGCCAAGCTGTTACTATTCACATAAGGTGAATAACACACTGACAATGTTTCATGCTGTTTTATTAATACTGCCTGTTGGCACAGGCTTCTGCATCAGACAATAACTCTGCCCGGTCTCTGAAGGAGAAACGGGAGCCTTGACCTGAGAAGCCACTGCAAAAGTTCCTAGAGAGCCCAGCCTTCAGTGGAAGCTATGCAAAGCCATTTGCCATCAGGAAAACAAGGAGAAGGCACCACAGAAAGGACACTCCCAAGTGCCCTCTGCATAGTGAGTAAGTGTCTGCAGGTCAGCAGACAATGAACTGAGCAAACCGACACAAAATGTTGGAGAATTTTTTCACGATATGCCATCGACTCTAAATGCTACAATTTGTTTGTGTGCTAGAAAGGCACATCATTTTTTAATGATACAACAAACTGCGAGGGAATCGGAGTGAAATGGGGTAGGGAAGGGCTGAGCAGACGAGCGCTGACGGCAGCAGCATCACAGGCAAGGTGATCATCACCAAGCTTTTGCACTCTGTGTGTAAGGATGATTAAAAACGCTGGGATGCTGCCCTTCAGCAAAAGATAAAATCAAAGAAAAATATAAGAGTTCAAATCACCAGAGGATCCCGATTAGTCTGTAAATGTCCTTACACAACTTCATGACTGAGCAAGTGATGGTGGATGCACAGCAACTACATAATGAGGGCAGCAAGAAGACCAGTACATCTTGTCTGCAGGAGCAAGAACTGCCCGCCAGAATAGAGCAGGAAACTCAGGGTAAAAACATTTCATTCCTCAAAGTATCAACACAGAAGGTCAAACTGTGAAACTATCCCTGTTAATCTGAACTTTGTTACAATAAATTCTCAGTGATGAGCTTTCCCCATCTCTCACACCAGATGGGGCAGGTAGTGAGGTCAAGGCATCAGGATAATCCTGGGGAAGCAGGAATGATGGAGTAATAAACAGGGAAGCAAATTAAAAATGTCATTTCCAATTAGAAAAAATGGGAAAAGGAAGTGACTGGAAGAGAGGGAACTTTTTTTTTCAAGCTATCACACTAGGCATTCCCAATAAACAGGAGTGAGAAAATAAACAGTGCTAAGCAGAAGGGTTTATGTGGCTCCAGAGGTAAAGACTCCATTAAGAGGAGAGAGTCTACATATTAATTGGGAAGCCACACACAAAGGGAATGCAGGATGACATTTTGATGCTTCCCTTGTCCTCTCCCCTGCCAATCCATCTCCCTGGTTTGCAATCTGTCACTATTCACAACGTGCTAATCTTTGGGGCGAGGATATAGATATGTTTAAACTCTTTGTCTATGAGAGCACTGAGAAACAGGTACCTGCTTAAATACTGCAAAGAGCCTCTCCTTGGAGGGACCAGTCACTGCAGTTTACACAGAGATTGCTAAAAAGAGAATTTATCTAGCAGTTAATTCTCAATGAAACCCTCCTTCCATGACTTTCTCCTATATTTACTATCTAATTTGCATTTATATACTCCTTATTATCTAAACACTTCCAAGTCTCAAATGTGCTTAACCTAACAAATCCCTAATATCATTCAAGGAGCATCAGGGAAGTTTCACACAGATAAGCAGGAATGATGGTAATTTATGTTGTCTACCGTAGGCACTGGAGCCACAAGGTCAGGCCTGTGTTTTCTGCAGAGTGAAAGGCAGGAGGTGAGGCCTCTCAATCACTGATCAGCTGCTGCTCCTTTCTGAGCTGTACAACCATCGTCAGGGCTCTGTGCTGCTTTCTCCTGGCTTGACCAAACCAGGTCAGTGGGGCACCACACCTTTTCTGACTGTAATTAGCCCATTTTAGAAAATCACTAATCCCATTTTATAATACTGAATTTTACATCCTGCAAGGCTGTAACTGCAGTTTCACAGATCCATCCAAAATGTATATATCAAACTAATCTCTACAATCCCAGCACAGGCTTGTTCTTAATGTAGCTAGTGAGCATGTGTGCATATCCATACATGATCAAATATTTACTATTAGATAGATACAAACACATTTATTCAGCAATATAAGCCAATGGACTGTATCTACTCCACTTCATTATCATTTCCTTTGATTAAAATTCATACTGGCCAGGAGGGGACTAGTGAGGTTACAGGTAACAGCTTGGCTCCCAAGTAATGTTCATTTATTCATCTTCAGAAGATTTCAGAAGACACTCTGATCTATACGCATTTTGCTTGTTCTGTAACATGTATTTGCAGAGCAAAAGAAAAGACAGTGGGTAATATTACAGTAACACAAAAATTAGCTTTCCTTGTCTTACCTCCTGGTAATTGAGGTCTCTTTCTCTTGCCAAGAGAGGTTTAGGAGGCTTCCTGGATTTATAAATCAAGGGTGTTTGTTTCACTAAAACTGGCATAAAATTGCTTGTCAGCAGGCACTTTCACTTCAAGAAATGAGTGAGACAAATCAAAGGAAATGTAGAATATTGCTGGAAACTGTACTTGAACAATGAACAGGATTGTGTGAATAACTGAGCGGGTCTGAAAAAGGAAAAATCCCAAACATGCAGAAAAGGATTTTGATATAAATATATTTAGATTTAGTCATGCTGAATATATAAGCTAACAAGCTTCCTCCAAACTCTGTGTCTGTTTGGCCCTTTCAAAACAAAAGCACCGTAGGTATTGCAGCAACACACTGGTTGCACCCTGTTGAATAAACCTGGTATCTTTGGACTGCTTGTCAGAGTAAAGCCCACTGGGCTTACAGCTCACAGACTCCTGAGCACAGAATTCCAGGCTGCCACCTGGACAGATCCAATCCCTGGATATAAAGGGAAAAATCCAGTAACTGAGAATTAGCCAAGAGTCTGTACTTCATTTCCCAGTACAGCTCCTTTCATGCATACTTCTCCTTTTTTTCCTGGTGCCTTCACTAGTTCTCAATCAGACAGACAGCAAGACTCTAGTTTTTCTTTCAGGTATTTTTAGGGGGGAGAAGAAGAACAGAAATTGTGAACTTTCACCATGCTGATAACTCGGAAAACTCGATGTGACAAGACCTCATTACAATGTTAAAAGTTAACATTACAAGACTCTGCCTTGACCAGCCAGGCTCCTACCCAAGCACACCTGGATTAGGCCTCCCCTTCCTGGGCACATCCACTTACTCCACACAAAGCTCACAAAGCTCTGGGACTCCCACAAAAGAAATCATTTACAGCTACAGGGCTGCAGTTTACATGCTTAGTCACCCTCCACAATCTCTTGGCAAGAACCCCCTTCCAAACAAGGGCTGAATAATGGGAAACTCACTGAGTCACTCCAGTCCAGCCTATAGCCTGGGATCACCCACAGCCATCCTGTTATGCAACTGCAGCAACTCTGTGGGGCTCCTACGGCAGAAAATGCTGATTTGTTGCGAGTCACAGGAGAAATTTAATGAAAAGAAATCTTTCCAGGGAACATCTTTCCCAGCTATTCTGCCGCTGACTCGAGGGCTGCCAGACCCTTGTGAGCTCACCCAGGCAGCATTGCAAATATGGGCCTGACGTGCTGGTTGCCCTGACGCTTTTCTCTCCCTTCTGGATGTGCAGGGTTTTCTTCCCCTACCAAGCTGAGTACTCTTAAATTCCAGGGAAAGACCCTGCATCTCAAAACAACAGCATTTTCTTGTTGCAGAAATTTTTGGGTTTTTTTTCTAAAAACAACCTACCTGCTCTCCTAAAACAGACTATTCTCTTCATGGCTTTAAATACTCATTTTAGTTCAGGTCTACTTTTGAAAACTCTCACACTACTTCTGTTATTTCTGTCACACCTTTCTAATATTTTATCTTTTGTCCTAAAATGTCTCAATGTAAGTAAGATGAACTCAGCACCCATCCTGTGAGTGTCCTGGTTAAAGCAACCTGCACCTTTAACGGGCACTGAAATACCCAGGACTCCCTCCTGTGCAGACACACAGAATTATTTCCATTAGTGCCTCTGCCCTGCAGGCTGATTCTGCTCAAAGACATGAGCACTATCCTAACAAATGGCTTGCATATACAACGCTGTCACACACTACAAGCTTTGCAGGACCAGTGATTTTATTTCTCTGTTCACTAAAGAACATATTTTCCCATTTCATGCATTTTCAAACATCTCTCTAATGGGTTCGCATTAATATTTCTTTTAACACTTTTCCATTAGCTGTGTCAAACTGCACCTTGTGCCATTTGTCATGTTGCACTGAAGGTCTGATAATTAAGAAATATGTTGCTGCTGTAGCTCTAATGATGAGCATGGTTGTACATGAGCCTCTGGTTCTGCCTCTGTGGTGTTTCTCACTGACTGAGAGAGATGAGCACGTGTATGAGGTGCTGTGTGTGCACCAGGAATGCCTGTGTGCACCACCATGCATTTCAAACACATTATGTGCACACCATGCATAATTTAGCTTGTGCTTTATAATGCATTTTCCTGGAGTACTATCCCAGCTTGTGGAAAGGTGAAGGGGAGTCAACAGCTTGCAGTGCCTGTTGCTCGCTGAGATTTAACATGCAGAGCACTTGCCTTTGCAGAACCACAAATATTTCCACAGCAGAGACTTCTCTCCTCAGGTTTAAATATTGTGCAGTCTAAGCTAAACATCCTGACACAAAACGTTTGCAGCCCCTGGCTTCTTCAATTTTTTAACATGACTTTCAGTTGTTTTCTCTTCAGGGATCATGATGTTAACACACCGGTTAGTTTTATGCTCTGTTTTCTCACAGGCACTTGCTACCTTGCTGGCCACCTGTCCTCGCTCTGGGGATTTTTTGCTGTGGCAAGCAGTGACTGCTGAGACACAGGGAGTGCAGGAGCGGGTCAGAGGAGGGCAGGGCCTGAGTGACAGCTGGCACTTTGCTTTAACCCCAACATGTGCTCTGTGGTCAAGCAGAGAATGGGACAGTGCAGGTCAAAGTGTTTGAGGCCACAGAGAACAGATAAAGGACCCTTCAGTGTCACGCTATTCACTCCAGGGTGGCATTTTCTTGTCATCCTCAGTCACCTACAATGCACAGAGAAGAATCTTCTGCAGAGACAACGTGCTCTCTCTAGGATGTTATTATCATCCTGAACTCGACTCTGCAGAAAGAAGCTACATATTCGTTTTTCCCACCCATTTCCCAGTTTTCAGTCTATGGTAGAACACACTGCAATCTTCTCTGCATAGGAATTTTACTTGTTTTGACAAGGACTAACTATTCACAAATATCAGAATTATAAGTTAGGTCTACTTTAGTAATTTACGTTTGCCCAGAGAAGCTGTGGCTGCCCCATCCTGGAAGTGTTCAAGACCAGGCTGGATGGGGCTCTGAGCAACCTGGGATAGTGGAAGGTGTTCCTGCCCATGGCAGGGGGGTTGCAGTGGAGTGGTCTTTAAGGAATCTTTCAACCCAAACCATTCTATAATCCTATGTTTCAAGGGGAGAAACAGTAGTTTTTACTTTTGGATGTTTATGACACAGCTTATCACTTAATAGCAATTTAATACTTCCTTCTTCTGCCTTTAATTATCTGCTTTCTAACTCAAATAATGTCTGTGAAAGAATTAGAGGAACAGTGCAGTATTGTAAAATCTGCTACAGTACAAACAAAGTAGTTCTCTTGCTTTTAACCAGAGGGTGTGTTTGCACGTGGGGATGGATGTTCTGAAACACCGACCCCACTGCCAGGAAAGGAGGTCTGTGCTGTCAGACTGATGGATCATCCCGGCACAGGGCCGTGAGGAACTGGGAACACACATCTTTTATCTGCATAATGGTAAATAATGACACCTTGATTGCTCATCAGTCACACACAGTTGGGTTAATCTGCCCCCCAGCACCTCCAGGATGCTGCAGGAGCCACAGGGGTGGTGAGGAGCAGTGTGGATGCACTGCCCTGCGCTGCCCGCTGCCCGGGGATGCAAAGCTGGACGGGGCTTGGAGCACCCTGGTCCAGTGAAAGTTGTCCCATGGCAGGGGGGTTACAATGAGATGGTCCCTTCCAACCCAAAGCATTCTGTGCCTCTCACCTCTGCACTGCCCCAGGAGGGAGCCTGGGGGATGCTGCCTCTGAATTTGGGTGTAGGGAGTTACTTTGCTTCCCCTCCAGCCACATGTGAGCTCCTGACCAGCAGGGACCTCTCGCAGTGCTGGGCTGTATCCCACAAAGCTGGACACCAGGGGGAACAGCTGGGACCGCAGGACAGTCTCAGCTCCACTTCGCATTTCATCTTTCAGGAAGGCTAATTAAATAATTAACCACAGTGGGCTGAGACATGAGCCACGTGCTTATCTGAGACAGGTTAAATACAGAACAGATTCACTTGTGCAAATTAAAGAAAAGAAAAAACAGTGAAGTTTCCTTTTTACAGGAAGAATTCTCAAATTTGTGCCTTTTTCTTTTTAAACACAACTTTCTGTGAACCCTTCTGTCCACAGATGGCAGCTGGATTCTAAAATCACTTCTCTTCAAAAAACACAGCCCAACTTCACAGTTCTAATTTATTAGCATGTTATCCAGGAACACCTCACTGCCCTTCACAAATCCAATCTGTCTGCCACATGACCTCCATTATGGACCATCATCCTCTTGCCTTCCCTAACGTGTTTAAATCACCAGCGACACTGCTAACTTGATAATGTTCCTTTTGATTTACAGCAGCGAAAAACTTGAAAAAAGCCTGCCTTTTCCTGTAATTTATCTCCCCTTTTACTGCAGCTCCAGATCAAACCCAAGATTTTCTCTGACTTCCAGTAGAATGATCCATGAAAAACAGCTCCACCTATCAATAAACTCCAATTTAATTTGACTGTATTTTCATATTTCTGGATGTTTACATTCTTCCTACAAAGGCTTGGTGACATTTTTATTCAAAGGAAGCGATATCAGTATTCAATAAAATAAATTTAAAAAAGCATTCTGCACATTCATACTGGAAATGAGCTCATTTGTTGATCTGAAAGTTAATGTTGCCAGGAATATGTATGTGCAAGAGCAACACTGCAGACATTTAATTAGCACAACAAGTATGGCCCCAAATTGCTAGATGTGTCTTTTGTGACCTGATGCCCATTTCTCACACTGTAATATTTATCCTGCTGGGAAAATTCTTTAAAATGTGGGTTTGTGAAGAAAAATGTAAACAAGCAAGGTCTTAATCAAAAATAATCCTTTGAGCATCCTGTTATTGGGACTGGATTCTTTTGATCGCAGGCCTGGTGACGAGGTAGTCACTTCACAGAACTTAAGCAAGTTTTACTGGTGTAAAACTGGCACAGGATAAAGGTTAGACTGTTTAATTTGAACGAGCGAAGTGAGATTATTTACTACTCAATTAACAGGCTGAGAGTGCATTCAGCAGAGTTTATCCATGGGGAGAAACAGGGGGAAAAAAAAAGGGACAACCCTGGTTTCCCCTAAAAAAATACTGTGCAGCTGGGACTGCTTAGCAACTGCACTAATACAACATTTCAAAAGCCATCAGGGCTTAAGCTGTTGTAAGTTTATTAAACAGGCTGATGGTCACTTGGGGCTTAACGCTGAGAGGTGCTGAGCAAAGGGCCAGGATCCTCCAGGGAACAGGCTGGGAACACTGCATCCCAAAATTTAAATGCAACCCCTGATCCTGAAGTGGGAAGATGCCAGATGAAGTCACAGGAAGGCTGGGAAATCTCAGTCTAGATTTTTTTTTTTTTTTTAAAATATCCTCTTAAAATATTTGTTGTTCACTGAGGCTCAGAAAATTCCATTCATTTCTCCATGCTGCTGCCCACTTAATGAGATAGAGAAAAATTTTATTATTCTCCTCTGATGAATACAAAAGCACCAAAACCCGAAGCTGAACAGTGAAACAAACAGTAAATTATTTCAATCCTCTTAATTCTCTGCTTTTTTTGGCAGATAATGCCACAAACAATTCTAGCTTAGGAGCCACAGATTCAAGGGAGATTTCTTTTTAAACTTTGGAAATGTTTAAATTGAGAGAACTAACAAAAGAAATTTTTACCTAAATGGGGAGAACATAAAAGGAGAATTTTTCAAATATGACAATGGCTATCAACTAATTTCTTTCACCTTTTTTTTGCAATGAGTCTGCAGGCTAGTTAAGGAGGGCAACTTCCACCACTCAATCCAAACCCAGGCAATGCAAAGTCTCATGAAACTCAGTAAACTGAAATAACCTTTTGCTCCAAACTCCTTCCCCAGAATTCTTGAAGAGTTGCCTGAGGTTGAGCTGGAATGCATTTGGAAGTGTTTGAATTAAATGCAGCTAGCCCAAAAGACAGCTTGGCTTCACGCAGAGCTGTAAAGGATCAAAAAGGGATTGTGGAGGACAGTGCATTGTTGTTGTGAATTATGCAGTGAGCTGACACGGCACTGGAATACTCATCAAAGTTCCTCAGAGCTGCTCCCTTCCAGATGAGCAAATAAAGCAGCTCAGAGCTCTGAGGGGAACTGAAATAACATCTAAAAGTGCTGTAAAACACATTTGCTGTGTTTGACTTTGCTGAGCCTGTGCCAGGTAACAGCTCGATGTAACTCACCGGCATTATCTGCATGAGAATGACTCCGAAGTGGCACCTAAATCGCAGGGCAAGCTGCAGCCTCTGCAGTGATCATGTGTTTTCAGATATCTTAGGAAACCAGAAAGCATCGATCTGAAATCTATGGATTTTCACACACCTGTTCTAGAACACTGGGAAGGAAGGAGTCAGTGTCCAGACCCTGGAGGGCCTTTCCAGCCCTATGGAATGGGAAGAATATCCTGAAGTTATGAGAGGCTTTACTGATGTAAAAGGTCAACATTTAGTTAATTTGTTCTGCAACTTGAATATGTATCATTTTGTGCCTTCATAAACTTTTCAGGTACAGTTTTAATATTAATTTTGATTGGATGTAGAAGTGTCAACTCCCACGGGGTGCAAGTAATAACATGTGCCAAATTAGGAGATCATAAATATATGAAAGTGAGTTAGTATGCATTGGATGCTTCTATTTCCCATTATCAAGAACTGATGGACAATTTTTTAAAAATTGTTTTCATTATACTTTTTGACAAGGAAAAAAGGAGCTTCATGCCTTAAGGCTGTATATTCTCCTCATTCATCTGGAAGACCGCAGAGCTGTAAAACTTAGGACAAAGTTTGCACCACTCATGGTGCCTCTTCCCACCTCCCACCACCCTCCAGAAGCCCAGCCCCTCTGGCAGGCCTTGGCTATGCTGGGGTTGTGGTCGGTGTGAGCAGAAACACGAGCATGGGCTGAGGAACCACAGGAGTCTCCCCTGCCTTGGCAGCTGGGGCTGTCAGACCGTGGCCTGCTGAAGCCCAAAGAACGCAGATAACTCTGCTGGGAGTAGGAGCTGACTGCTGGAGCAGCTATTAGACTGAGGTTCAAGTGCAGCTCTGACCCATGAGCATGAATAACAAAAGTCTCATTGATTTCAATTAGAGGAGGCTTGGGTCTATTTACTGTAACTGAGTCGATTCCCCGAAAAATAATTAATTCCTTGTCATGTCTCACGTGTATTGATTTTTGTAATTACAATGAAATTGGAGGCGAGGGTGTGTGAGGGGGGAAGGAAATGTACTTGATTTATGTTTAATTTGATGCACAAGCTGTCAAGGACACAAAAATTGAGACACAATGACCATGCCCATCCTCCGTGGGCTGCTCTGAGCTCAGATAACAATGTGTGCCAGGCACATGGAGAATCCAAAATCACTCCCTGCTCTGACCCACTGCAGTGTAAAGAGCTGTCTCTCTGCAGAGCTTCCACAGCAGGCAGAGGAGATGCCCAAGGGGAAGAAGATAAAGACAGGACAAGCTTAATGTGTATCAGTGACTAAGAGGGGGAGACAAAGAAGTAGAATGAGAGAGAAAGAACATACAAGTTGTTGCTGATAATAAAGCTGCCAGTAGATAATGTAGGGAAAAATAAGGAGCGAGAGAAAAGAAAATACAGCCTTGCTGGGTAATGATTCTGTGAGGAAACAGCAGCAGGAGATACCTGAAGTTTGTTTGCCATATGATTTCACTAGAATGGCAAGACAGAGAATTTTTACCTTGAGCCACCAGCATTTGACTTCTTAGCTAGGTGATAGCCTCCTTTGCCAAACATGTTTGTGGGAGTGGCTGGCTTGGTTACACACACAGGATTGATTATAACACTCGATTTCTAGTTTCTGAAGCAGCAGAGATTAGTTTTTCACAGAGATCTCATAATTATTTACAGACAGAGTATGAGCTTTGGGGCTTACTAAAGCCAATGCCAGCCCTGACTTCAGCAGGACCACAGGAAGCTGAAGAACTGTTTCCAACCTTTTGCCTAAAAACACCAGTTCAAGAAGTTTCCAGCTCTTGCAGGAGAAAAAAAGCTTTTTGCTATACAACAGCCCTGCCAATGAAAGCTGCAAAACAGCCTCACATCCAAACATTAAAAATAAATTACATATATGAGGGAGAGGCAGAGTTGAAGGGTGTAAATCAGCCCCGAGTTAAGCACTTCCATCTTAACACACAGTATTTTAAACAAAAAAAAACCCAAAACGTCTGCCTCCAGTACAGGGAACTAATTTGCATCCAGTTTGTGCAGTGTCTAAAAACTCTTGTCTAAAATGTCAGCACTCCAAGGCAAATTTTCTTCTGGTGGCCTCCAGACACCCCAAGAGAGAAAGCTGCAAACTCATACTCTGAGAAGGGCCAACAAAAGCCGAGCAGTGTGGCAGCTCTGCTGGCAGCACTTTGTGACACAATATTCTTCCTGGCTGGGGAAGAGCTCTGTGCACAAAGTCAGAACACAGCAAACTGTGAGTCAGTAATAAATAACCTCATGGCAGTGACTGATGATGGCGAATCTGTCTCCAGTGGAATTATTGGGAAGAATACTGAAAATTCTTTCCCTCTTAATATATTAAGCTCTTTGTTTGGGGCTGAGTTGATAGTGCCAGAAAACCCTTTTAACACAGCTAGCATAAATTTCTGTGGGTGTTTGAAGTAGGAGAGACTGGGCTGTTAAAAAAGCAGCCCCCAGGAAGGCTGCTGCCTGCATAAAATACATCAGCTCTCCTCAGCTGGGAAATCATTTGATCTATTCTATATCACAGGCCCTGTCACTAAGGAAGCAAATATGGATATGAAATATGGACATGGAGCAAAACATAAAAAAAGACTCAATAAAATGAGTAATTATGTTTTCCCTAAATCCTCTCATGCAAGCAAGAGGCACACACCACCATAAATCCAGCAAAGTGCCCATTTCAGTGTGTGGGGAAGGAGAAAAAGCCTTGCAGCCAGGCCCTGGGAGGCACATTTACTGCAGAGGGTGTCTCAGCAGGGATGGAGAGTGATGATCACTGGAGTGCTTTCACTGGTGGCCAGATCCAGGGGAAAACAGGGATCTGGAGCTGCTCTGTGCCATGACCTAGCGCTTGGCACGTGGACAGCTGATGGAAGAGTCTTACACCACCAGTGCAGCACAATCTTTCAAAACATAACTCAAGTCCTCAGTGACAAATTGTCAGTGCTTTGCAATACTCCTCAGTGCACCAATAAATTAAAAAAAAAACCCCAACAAAAAAACCAACCAAACAAAAAACCAACCAAACAAAAAAACCCCAACAAACCAAAATCCAAGAATAAAAGAAAGGACACAAAGAGAAGTAATCAAGTGCTCAAGTATTCAGGACAAGCCAGTGTTAGAAGTACTTGCAGATTATTCTTTGGCATTTTAAATTCCAGTATTTCAATTTCAGTTCACATGCCCGAGAAGCTCATGATCCTACAGCACCAAATATAAACTATAATATTATGTATAGTCTTCACACCCAGATGCCCACAACATAAAAAAGTTCCACCTTATTTACGAATGTGATTTTAAAAAAGATGAGTAGGAAACTGGAAGTGCAAACATTTTCATTTTTCCAAACTACTGCAAACTTCTGGCTATTCAGACCTTAGCCTAATTTATTCTCTGGCTATTTCACAGAAATGACATGACAACACTGATTAATTCACACCCAGTGCTAGAATTCCAGCTGTAATACAAGCATGAAAACATTAGGACTGTGGACACAGACAAGAAATGAAAAGTGAAGCTGAGGACACACGTCTGAGCAAGAGCAGAAGAAATGAAAGCAGACAAGACACAACGGGCTGTGAAGGATTACACTTGCATATGAACTCTGCTGAAAACAAGTCTCCCTCCATATGGAAGTCTGATTACATAGTTCCCTAGGTCTTTCTACAGGAAAATCAGGGACAAGTGGAGGACTCTGAACCTGCTCCACTGAAAGCAAAATTGCCACCAGCTTCAAAAAAGATCAGAACTTGTATTTCAGAATGTCACATGTAGATGCAACACACAAAACCAAAGGGAGGAAACCCAGCAAGCAGTGTCGAATATTAAGCACCGCTACCACGAAAAAGCTCGTTGTTTTGCACAAAAATACATCCTGATCAACGACCACCAGTACCTGCAGCGAGCATGCTAAGGAGATATCTCTTTTTCTTTTCACATGTAAACTGTGTTTTGTTTCCGTGCCGCTGGGGCACAGAGGAGGGAAGGGCACACTCTGCTGGCCAGAAGCACCCCTTGCACTGAAGGCTTTTCAGCAACACGAGTGCTAAAAAAATAAGCCCCGTTCCTGACATCTGCAGCTGGAGTTGTGCTCCACACCAGGCTGCCACTTGACTTTTCTCACCCTGAATATTAGTGATGATGGCTTTGAGGCTGAGAATGGATCCTCTCATGTTTAAACATCAGCCTACCTGCTGCAAGAACACTTTTCCTTCCTGAAGGACACTTTTAGCAGTGTAACATATGTTCAAAAACTCTTTACCTTAGGCTTTTCATCCAGTATTTGCTGACGGATCTCCTTGTGTTTTTCTACAAGTTTCTCCTGCCTTTTACTCTGAGCATCTTCTAGCTGTAGGAAAATAGCAGAGAAGCTCGTTTCAGAGAGTGCACATCCTTGCTTTCCCACCTCTTTCCCAGCAAACCTGTCATCCATTAAAATTAGAAAGTTGTCATCAAAACTCTCAATAATTCCAACACAAAATGACACACTCCTCCTCTAACAGTTGGGTGTGAAAAATGTATCTCAGATTTCACCCATGGGATTTAGAATCAGAAATGTCTAAAGGTCTTACTGTAGACTCCTAATGCTATCAAAAGCATAAAGGAGTTTTAAAAATTACATTATTTTGCTTTAGCTTTTCTTATTCAGGCTCTGAGAGATGGACCCTGCTCCCAGAAGAAGGGGATTTGCATCCTGGACTCCTAAATGAACATGCTGATCAATTTTGGGCCCCATGTAATAAAGCACTCAGACATGGAATTAACTCCAATAGGAATTAAACATGCTTAGTTTGCTAATTCTTTAGCTTGCTTTCTAAATCAAGGCCTTCCTGAGAGAAATGTACTTTTGAACTGAACTATCTATGCACTGAAATTAAGAGAAAATTCAATAGCTGCATATGTTACACAGTGATTTCACACATCAAAACACTGCAGTGCACACTTTCAGCCCAGTGTAAACCACTCACAGCTTCAGAAAAGCTCAAAGCTAACATGTGTAATGAAATTCTTTGACTTGTATTTACAGAGCTCACAGAATGCTTTTTACATTTCAACAACTGTACAAATCCAATCAAAGGTAAAATATACTCTGCAATTAAATGCTTACTGACTTTCAGAGTTCCTTACAGTCTTTGCATTTAAAGAGAGAGCAACCAATTAAAAAAATTGTTATATTTTCCATGAGTACACAAAGGATATTCAAAGATGAAATTGTATTAAAATCTGCCTCTCTCAGCACCATCCCTCAAACACTGACTAATAATTCATGAAGAACTGACTGAAATTCCAGTTCTCCTTTAACTGGAACAGGAAGAAAAGTCTACGCTGCACCTGTAAAACATCAGTAGCTGCAGAAGCTTCAAATCTGCAGTTTAATATCACCTAAAAGATGAAAGCTGACATTTTATGCCCACAAATGGAAAACAAACATATGGCCTGTCATACCCTCTTTATGTACTGCACCACCTCCTGGATGTAGGATCGGATCATTTCTGTCTTCTCTCTGGGGAGGAGCAATGAACAAGTTATTATGGTCAGTAACATCACACCAATGTATTTGAATCCCCCCAACTCTCTGTGATCTAATTAGGGCCATGTTCTGAATGTAGGGATCTGACTAATTAGCTTTTGTGTGCTTCCTGTAGGTGCCCTTGTAAACACCTTCACTGCAGGAAGGGCTCAGACTTCCCCATGACCTGCACGACAATCCCCGGCTCTTCCCCAACAGGGTTTTCCCACAGAATGACGCCACGTTTCCCAAGCAGTTCCAAATCAGTCTGGGAGGTACACACACAGCCATCAGCAGACACACAGTGCCACGCTGTGGCACTTCATGGAGCAGAGAAACAGCCTCTGCCAGAGCAGAGACCGCTGGTGACAGCCAGAGACGAAGATCCCACGGAGAGCAGGGCATACGTGACTTCGGGCCCCATGTAAACTTGCAGGAAATACTTTAAGTCATTTTGTGAGACAATTATTTGGAAAAGGCTGAAGACAAGACATGAAAGCACACAAAATAGCAATCTGTGGGTATTTCAGCTGACCAGTTTCAGGGCAGAATTGTAAAACCTAATTGCCTCAGTCAAGACAGTGAATTGCCGTTCAGCTGGCGCTAAAATCTGATGCATTTAGGCAGTTACACGAGCCCTGGGTGGATGAAGGAAAATTCGGTAAGAACAATTAATAAAATGTATCACCTCTGTGCAAAATCCTTTCCCAAGCTTGAATAAAAAGCTTCAGATAAACAACAGCTGAGCTAGAATAAGTGGAATGGGATTCACCAGGTCTTGCTACTCCCTGCCTTACTGCCAGTGTGACGACCAGCTGTGTCACAGACAGAGGAAAGCTGAGTGTCCCATGTCGTTCCCATCTCACCTTTCCCAAGGGCTCTTTAAAAAGCCCGTCGAAGGAAAGCCCTTGGGAAGAGTGAGAAAAAAAATGAAAGGAAAACAAAAAAGAATTGCTACTTGTCTGCTCCCAAGCCTTTCTCACCGGTGTCCCATTAACCTCTCATCAAATCATTTCCTACTGCAATTGATTTTTTACTGCTGTAACATTTCCGTAATGCCCAACTACCTTTTTCTAATATGAATTCCAGGCCCCCTGACCAGCTCTAACCATATGAAGTATTTCTCCCTCTTTTTCAGAATCAATTATTCTCCTTTTGTTATTTTTTCCCCTAGGATGTTTATTAAAATCCTATAGCATTGATTCTTAAATTATCTGAAGCACTTCACCTCCCTTCAGTGTTACCAAATACACAGATTCTCTGCTGAGAGGCTCCAAAATTTGGGTAAATCTTTTTACCTGCAGAAAACCAAACACAGTTGTGCCTTTCTTACATGGTAAAACCCAAACATTCCGGATTTTCTTTTTTGTTTTGTTTGTTCCTCTTGTATTTTTAACTGCCCTTAAATGTTACTCAAGTAAAGACTGGTAACAAGAATAACGCTGCAAGATAAAAAGGCTCCATTATCTGTTTGAGCTACTTGCCAAAACAAATGAAGGAGGACAAACAAACCTAGACACTGTGCCCTTGGGAAAGAATATAATCAACTTGAACAACTACGTTTTCTGTTGTCTGGTGGTGCATAAATGAAATTAATACTCCTGTCCTTGTTCAGAAAAACTGCACCCTCAGAGCTCAGCTTTCCTCTCTCTCCCACCCAAAGTGACACTGTCAGTGGAGGACAATCATTAGCTGATCATCCGAGGGGAATTTATCACAAAAGCAGAGTAAACCTTAAGTATGTTGTTACTCTTTCTTCTGGAGAGCAACTTTGAGTTAAGAAGAGAAGAAACTCAGGAATAAAAACCTAACTTAAGATGAAACCAAGCTCTGCAGGAACTGAAGCCACTAAGTTTATTTGTACTGCAATAACAGCATTTTGGGGATTGTTCTGTCATGCCCCCACCTCACACACCAGCACCTCTGCCTCTGACCCAGGCGCCCCTGCTCCCAGAGCAGTAGATTGGATTAGTCCCAGAAATGGAATCAGTACCAGGGCAAGTAAGGACTGCACTGTTCTGGTGAAGTCTGACTAAAGGCTGCCTTCTATTTAGGATTGAGCCCTCTCTCTGATTTTCCCATTGTGAGAACTCTGGCCTGCTCATAACCTACACGGATACAGATCCAGGGATATACTTACTCTTCCATTTGATTTTTATCCTTGGACTTTGCTTCTGTGATCTTCTCCTGCCTCTTCTTGTCCATTTTTTTCTTCAATTCTTTCTTTTCTCTGAAGCATAAAAAACAAAGACAAGTTCAAAAATGAATCTAAACAAACCCCCATGGAGCAGCAATCAGTGGGAAGGGGAACACTGCTTACTTTTCACATGTTTCTTTCAGTTTCTTCAGTTGGCTGTTCTGACACTCCTCTGCTACATCTGTCAGCTTCTGAATAAGCTAAAAAAGAAAACATCCCAAGAAACAAAACTGTGTATTTTCAGCTAAAAATTACACGGGCATCCCGGTTTCCTCAAAAGTCTGTACTAGAAAATGTTACGCCATTCCCAGATTAATTCCCAGCAATCCAAAGCCAGTCAACATTCTTATCAGTGTAAACTCATTATTAACTGGTGGAGTTCAGCCAGGCTGGTGCTTGCCCCACTTCCACAGAAACCACTGCTTCTCTCTGCATCCAGGTCCTTCAGTTTCCCCACATTAAAATGTAAAATCAAAACATGTTTTGCAGATTTTACCTCTGCCAGGAATCGAAATGCCCATGGGTAATTTGCAGATGGTCCCAAACTGAACTTACACACCACAAATTACAAACTGAATCCCTGACTGAATAGTCAAGGTTTTCTAAGTGAGTGGAGAGAACACTCCTCTTGCATGGAGCACTTTTCCATGGACTAGCTAGGATTTCGAGGTGCTCAGGTGGATGTTGACAACTCATGCATGGCAGCTATAAAAACTAAGCACAGATAAGCATAACCTGCACACTGACAGCAGAATTGTGAATTTAGAAGACCTGAGTCACTGGTTTGGAATCTGCTGTGCAGTGCTGGGTGCCATCTCATCTGTGCTGAAACCTCAGACCAAGTCCCATCCCCGTGGTAGGGATGCTGATGGGAAAGCACACAGGGACAGAGCTCATGTGCCGCTTCAGTGAACGGTGAATAAAGTGGGAAATGGGACAATTTGGTTTAATCACCCCCCTTAGTTTAAGTTTGATTCTGTAAAATAATCCTCCCGGGGTGATGAGCCAGGAATGTATAATAATAATAGCTGGTCAGATCCAGCTTTTCATTCCTTAGATAAAAGAATAAAGGTACTGACAATAGGTTCAACTCCAAAAGAAAGACATCAGAGAGAATCTCTCAGCTGCAAGGAAGATTTTAATTGGAATATTAACTCCTGCACAGTTCAGAGGGAAAATTGCCCGAGAGTTCTGTGCTAAAATTTGAATTTAGCCTGACACTGCCTGCCTGGATAGTGCCAAAAATGTAACTTTGCTTTTGAGAAAGGCTATTTCGCATTTTGCAAAGAGAAATATAATACAATATAAGCCAAACTATGTGGGTCCAAAATGGTTCATTCTTATAAAAATTAAAATCTCTGAGCTGCAGCCCCCAATTGTTACTTGAATTTGTGCAAAGGCCTTGCTGAGCCATATCCACGCACTTCACTCCTCTGACCTGCTCTTTTTCGATGTCAGGGAAGAGCAGACAACTCCCTTCAGCCAACAGTACTGAGGCAAAACATCAGGTAATTGAAAAAACTGCGAGAGAGATTGTTTGGAGTTGAGAAACGTTTTGCACTCCCGTAACATCCTTCAAAAATATTCTTTTCTGCCTAAGAATATCCATTAGCATCAGCTGCCCAAGTTCCTCTATTTCAGCTCAGAGGGCCTATGATCCTGCTGTAGCTGTCAGCCAAACTCCAGCTGTAAAAACACAAGCTGACTTGGACCAATGGACACAAAATATTTCTTCACCCTGTACAGATTATGTCCTGCACCCCCTCAGAGCATTCATCTGCAACAGGAACGCTCCTTGGCACAACTCTCTGTCCTGGGGAACGTTTGAATCTCTTCTCATTTATTTATTTTTGTGGTGTTTCAATTTATTTTCTAGCTAATCCTGCCTGCTTGTGTGTTGTACAGAAACCAGGATCATCATCCAAAAGCTGCAGCAAACTGAGGCTTATGTAACCAGAGGTAGTAACAACCCTGTTGCCTCTCTGCCTTCAGTGCAAAGCCTTGCAAACTGCTGGAAGTGACAAAGTGACCAAGGGAAGCTCGATTTCAGTCCCGTGTGCTGCCTTCGCTGCTCAGCCCGAGCTCGCTGAAGGAAAGCAGAGCCATGACAAACGTACCAGCTTAATGTGCTCTCGTTTCTGGTACTTCTCACTGTAATACTGCTCCTGGCGGAGGTTCAGCAGCTGCTGCTGTTGCTTCTCCTTCAGCTCCACCAGCTTCTGGGTCATTTCAGAGTCCAGGGCAGCTAATTCCTGCTCAATAGTTGAACTGTGGTCTGGGCTGCCCGTCTCAGATCTGCAAAGGCACACACATCCCCCTGAGGTCTCAGTCACAAGGCATGGATGCTCTGCCCCATATTTACACCTCGTTTTTAAGGCTAATGTTTATAAATATCCCATTAATAATTTCCTCAGCACCACAAGACAAGTGATTTTAGCCCTAGTAAGTCCAACAATTTAATCTTTTAGGGAAAAAATAGTATTAGCAGTTTATTAACAGTATGGCTATTGCTTTTAAATCTCATTTTACTGACCCACCACGGTGCTGTCAACCAGAGAACAAATTAGCTATACCGCCAAGATTTCCCATAAACAGATGCTCATGGAACTTGTTTATCCACTTCCAGTCACGTAACCTGAACTTCAAAGCTGTACAGCCTTCAGCAGAAATGGTGAATGCAAAGTCTTTTGGAAACTGAGTCATCCTTGCCTGCAGTCAGAGCAATAAATTTAAAAGCCCAACTCTACATCTGCATTTATAAAGCACTTAAAATGGCAGGCACATCCCTTTATTTGGTATTTTGTCCCCCCTTCAGGAAATGCCATGTACAGCACACACACAGGAAAGGGGCTCTATGGATTTGCTGACTTCGGAAGGGAAGGGAAGGGAACACCCCAGTGGGGAGCAAACCTCACAAGGGCAACACACAGGAGCAAAGGGAAAACACATGAAGGAAGCTCAAAAGCAACACTAAGAAATACTTTGGATACATTTCATTCTTCCTTAAGACAGAATGAAGGGGAGATGTAACTGTGACAGAAGGTATGAAGACACTAAACTGCTCAAGAGAAAAACAAGCAGCAAAACCAGTGTTACTTTCAGGCCAGCACTAAACCAAAGCCAAGAAAAATATATCAAAAAATAAGATTATGCCGTGTCCCTGCTCTGCTGCTGTGTTTGCTGCCATGCTCAGGTGTTAAATCAGTTGCCTGGGAAACGTCAGAACAGCGCAGGAGATGGACAAAACAACAAAACCTTGAACAGAGGGGGCTGACACTGGGAGAAAAATGAGTTTGCTACTCAGAAATGTGCAGGGATTACAATGCAGAGAACTTGCCACACTGGCTGCCTCTCTCCTCTCTCCCAGGTTCAAGTGTGCAGCTGCTGTCAATTAGAGGGGCTCCAACTGAAATTATGGGAATCCGCTTCCATCGGTCCGAGGACACAAACCCCAAGGTAGCCTCGTTTTATTTCTTGTATCTTTATTGTATTTGAATATTCTGCTAAGAGATTAAGTGGTGCCAGTGTGATAGGTGAGGGGAATTTAAATATTACAGAGCCAGAAGACAGCAGTAATGAGTATTACAATCAGTGTATTATGGCATTACATATTTTAAAGCTGACATTCCTCTTGTATAATTGGGAAAAAGAATTAAGGCCTGTTTCTAAACCCTGGCTCAAATACTGTTTTTTACAAGACATGATGATTAAAGGGACTTCAGAATAACACCAACAAAACACTTGTGCATGTGGATAAATAAATACTTCAGACTTCCTGCAGACACTGAGTTTACTGAATCTTGGCTCAATTTTAGACAAGGGCATGAAGCACAGATTGCTTCTGAGCAGAGACAATGCGCTTTTATGGCTGTCTGACACAGGGACTCCTGATGAAGCAGTGATTTATACTTTGCAGTTACAGGCAAATACCTTCAGTAATAATTCAACATGATAAAAATCACCTTTTTCCTTGGGGTGCAGGATTCCATTAGAGCTCTGCTGCTTGAGACAATATGTACTTGCAGGTTTGAAAACCCTTACAAACATACTCCTGCCTTTTTATAATGTAACCTCTGGTATTTTAACCTTCAGACTTCTCTGTACCTGACCATAAAACTTCATGTCTCTGAAAGCCCTGTGACAGCTCCAGGGACTGGAACTGCAGGGTTTTACTGCCTGATATCATGAATGATTTATGGTCAGATCATAACACAATAAATAAAAAAAGCCCAACAAAATCCTTTTTGCTCAAAGATAAATGAGTCATTTTACTCATTGAGTTTGATTTTCTGCTTAAATGTGAACAGAATATGGTAGAGGAAGGAGAAACATGACGTTGTTTTGTCTGCCACACACTTTGGTGACGGAAAACGCAGCGGATAAAATATCGCTGTGCCTGCAGTTGACAACCAGTCATTAAGGGAGTTTATTAAACTCAAGTATAGAACCTGGAAGCCTGAGAACTGGCAACAGTTAAGGCCAGCTGAACGTAGATATATTATGAGTGTCAAGCTCTTATTAAGCCCAATGACATTCTGTCATCAGTAGAGCTTAAATGAATAAGCTCCTGCCTAGGGACAAGTTATGGCCTGAATCCCAGTCACTTACATTTAGAGGGACTATCAACACGCCTGGCAGACAGACCATGCTTGCAGCTTTTTTCTCTGATGATCTCCTCACAAAAAGTATCAGTAATTTTTTTTATTTAATGTCTTCATATTTAAGAACTGCAGCTATATCAGCTTCCTGTAAAAGTTAAAGGACTTCTGTGCTTATCTAATTACTTTAAAAAGTAAATGATGTTAAAACAAGAATGATGCACCAATGGGAGAAATAAAAATTCAATTGCAAGAGTATCAGACACTGATTGGATCTATGTGTGTGTATGTTTTGCCAGGAGTTAAGAATTGAGCTTCATTAATATACAGTTCCTTATCATAAGAACAAGGCAATAATTGTGTGAAGATTAGTAAGTCATTGCAGTCTTTGCATTTCAAACTGATAATGATAAATACGACTCCCGTTTTTTATTATTACCTAAACCAAAAAAATAAAAATCATATCAAACACACAAAGGGACAGGGTGATGCAAGGCTTGGAGAAAGAGAGAGCACAGGAGTGTGCATGCAGAAGCAAAGCCAAACAGTCTTTAAGAAATTCCCCAAGTGTTCTGGATCAATCATGATTTAAACAGTAATCAGCTCTTAATAACCTTCAGGTGTTTCTCTTCCCTAATTCTACATCTGATGCCCTCTACTCTATCATGAGTTTTTTTCCAAGGCTCTCACTTGGAGACAAGGCTCTCATCCCCATTAACCAGCAATCTTGTTGCTTTTGATTTTTTCTGTGCTCTTATGTCACCTCCATTTATTGCCTACTAGAAAAGAAGACATGAGTAAAGACCTCTAATACCAAGATCAGGAAAGCTGTTTGACATACCTTTTCTTGCTGTCTCTTTTTGCTGTTTTCTCTAAAACTGCTCTTCTCCTCAGATAGTCATTTTGGATTTCGTTATACTTTGCAGTGTGCTCTTTGATGAGGTCGGTGGTTTTCTTGTGGTGCCTCTTCACAAGGTCCTTCATTTCCTTGTAGTGCTTCTTCTGAAGCTTAACAAAAGCCTTCTGTTGTTTCAGCTCCTCAATAGTCTGTGCTTCCACTTCTACAATGACAATAACAAAAGCCACTTCAATTTTCTAACAATGCACGATTTCAATCACTGAAGCCAGGAATGAAACAAAGCCTGTCCACTGTGCTAAATGAACTGATAGCCTAAACTAACTGAGGAGATTTACCTGGAAATAAGGTAACTGGACAGAAAACACTGTGGCAAATTGAATTGATATGAATGAGGAGAGAGATGAAAATTTAGACACCAAGAAGTGTAGCAACATAAAATCCTTCTGCTTTCTTTCCTCAACTCCTTTTCAGATGCTAGAGATTTTCATCAGCCCAAGATATAAAAACGTGATCTTACACAGGACATGACCACAGATCCTTTCTGTACCCACTGTCCCAACACTTCAAGTCTCCCTTCCCTCAGGATGGGCCCCATAACATGCTGATGCCTAAACCCCCCTTCACTCCCCTTGCTCTCCTGCCTTGACCTGGGCACTGGCTGGAGGCATCTGTCCCAGTATCCCCACGGAGAGAGACTTTGCCTCTCCTGGTGGAGACTCAGCCTCAGAAGAGTCAGAGCCCCCTGGCTGCCAGTCCAGCAAAGGACTGGTGAGGCTGAATGCTGAGCTCACCCCAAAGCAGAATTCAAAACCACCAAGGGCTTGAAGGAATGATGACCTGCACGATCTGGGGTCACAGCTCTCCAAAGGGCAGCCTGAAGATCCCTTCCCACACAGCACATGGACTGTGGGCAGCCAGCACGTGCTCCCACACTCCAGGCCAGGCTCTTTCTACTGCACATGAGGGAGTCTGAGTAAGAGGCAACCAACACACAGAGTATCACATCTTACCTGTTTTCCACACCTAAATGTAGGTCTGCACGGGATTTGGCCATGGAGTGGGTTCTAATGTAGAACCACTATAAAATCAACTGATTTATGGGATTTGCAATCTAAACTAACTCCAAGCTGGAGAACACGATTCTCAGTTGAACCATAGGGCCCCATGTAACTGGCAGGCCAGTGTGCTCAATGAAATGGTAATTTTCAGCTTTGTAGGTGCACTGGGAACACTGCAAAGCTAATGAAGATAAAATGGTTTCACTCCTATTCACTATAGTCAGGAAAAATTTAGCTTCTGTTCTCAGAATAATGCCGGTCTTTTGTCTGCATTAGATGGTAACTTGCTGCTTGTGAAACTTCAACAATGGGATATTTTAAAAAAAATCCCTGCTGGCACCCAGTCTCATGAAATGTGCTCAAGCATTTAATAACTTCCAATCTGAGGAAGAAAACATGGCATGTACATTTTCTAGGAGTTACTGCAGTTCTAATCACCCGAAGAAATGCCTAAGCCAGGGGGCCTATTCTATAAAAAACATGTTTTCTTGACAAAAAAACATGTCACTCATGCACTGTGACCTGTGTGTTTATTACCTGTGAGGACACTCTGGATAAGATCTTCTGTCTTTGCAGGTGCTTTCACTGAACCTGGAGGTAAAAAAAGATATGAGTAATTCTAATTCTTGTACAACAATAGCCATTATTGTGCTGCTTGACTGGGTGTTACAACATGGCAGGTGACACATGGCACACGCTGACATGGGCATTTATTAACCATTTGAGAAAACACACCCTGAGCTGGAAAACAACAGAGCCCTGTGAAGCCACAGGAAAAGGTGACCTTCCAAAAAGCCAGCTGAGCTTTGTTGGTTTATTTATAAGGGGGATACTACTGAACTGCCACACAGGAGTCATTGAAGGGGCATTAGGCTGACAGTACGACTGCATTAGGAGGTCAGTGCAAAATCTCTGGACACAAGAAGGATCCACCTCCTTGGAAGTCAGTCAGGTCAAGCCTGTGAAGACTGCAGTTGTAACATTACAAACACTGTGGTTTGACAAGCGTTTGTTATAGGAGGTATGCCCATAGAGAACCCAAGATTATTTTTGTGTGTGTGCAGCAAGATGTAATTATGTGCATAAATTAGGCAGATTTGTAAAAACAATCCAAGAGATTCCCACCCTTGCAACAACAAAACCCCAGCATGTTTTCTTGCTTGTAAAGAACTTCAGCTTCACCACAAAGGCAACCCTTAAGTAGAAGATATTTGTATATCTGGAGAAGACTAGCCCTAACAGCACAGAAGAGTGCAAAATTTCTATCTATCTTATCCAACCAAACCAAGCACACACAACCCCCCTTTGTTCTTTAAACACAAAGCACTCGTAAAATTGTTCTTTTTTACCTGGTGCTGGCTGGCTGTGGACAACCTGAGTTGCTGGTTTCGGTGTAAGAGAGGCTGTGTAATTTACTCCATTCTCTGCTGGTGTTGGCCTTGGTTCACTGTTAGCTTCAGATGGTGCATCTCCGTGGTCAATCTGAAAATATACAGTGACTTACATTATTCTCCCCAACACAGAGACTTCATTTATTAGCAGGTCTACTTTAGGCTCCTTTTTTAAAATGTAAAGTTCTGCAAACGTTACACCTAAAAATCATCCTAAAAGAAAACAACAAAAAAAGATATCCCTAAGAGCCATGGTAATCCAGGTGGCTCGTTTCTGCAGGGTGAATTTCAAGAAGAAATAGAGCGTGTTTTATTCTGAAAAGGTATTTTAAGTGGATATAACTCATCAGGGACATTGTTCAGTACAGTATACATGAGCTGCACCAGATGTGAAACCCGTATTTTATTGAAAAGCACTGTTCTCTGCCATAAGATCTTCCTAGAAATAATGGGGGTGCTGGCAGGAAAACGCTGCTCAAATCCCTGCTGTGAACAAAATGTGTGCACAAAATTACTTTTAAATTTCATAGATAGACACAGCACTACCATTAATCACCATTCTTCCAGAACAGAGACATACTTCTGATTCCCAAGATCCTACATTCTTGTAATTACACTCCAAGGATAATATGTAAACAGTACCTCCATCCTGCTGCATGAACACATCTGTGGTATCCAAATATTTAAGCATTTTCCACGATCTTTTTCATCTCTCCAGTCTCCTAAAGGCTCAGGCTTTCAGCACTACACACTGATCATCTTACAGTTTCCCTTGTGACCATGAGGTTTTAAGCAGGCCCCCAGCACTGAGCAAACAGAAGGTCATTCAAAGCAATTTTTATTTGGAAATGGCCAGGCCCTGCTTCCTGCTGTCCCTGCGAGGGGCCAGTTGCCATGGTGTCCTCAGGGCAGTTTTGGATTTGTTCCCTCAGTTGCTTCCATTTCACTCTTTGATGGTAATCACGTTACATGCAGAGGCAGGATACCAGAGTTGTTGTTTTTTCCCCCTCCCCGTGATCACTCCACACTTTGCAAAATATCAGTCTGCACTGCATCAACTGAGGCAAAATGCATTTGGACTTCTCTGCTCCTGCTGCTGGTTCCCTTCAGCCTGGCCCTGATAATACACTGTATGTTGCAAAATAATGTCTATCTCAACAGCTGATTTCTACCAAAATTACAGGAGAGACAACTGATACAATTGAAATCCAGTGCCAACAACTTTATTTGTATCAAGCAGGGATAACTGCAGTAAAACCATGATCTAGCTAACATTTAAGACAGAGGAAGCGTGGCTGGCAAAAGCTGTAGCTGTGACAAACACACAGAGACATGGTTATCCCCCTTAATTCTCCTTAAAATACTCCTCACAGGCTGCAATTCATTAGTTTAATAAAAACAATACTTAGATCATCAACATTTAATACAAATAAAGCTGGAATTCCTGCCTTCTGGCAGGTCTGTGCCCCAGAAGTCCCTGCATGGGTAAGTGGGTATTATCTTATTTTGAGATTAGGTTTGTATGAGCTGCAAAATGCTGCATCGCAGCTTGTTGAGAAACTATTAATGCAGCCTGGCAGTTCTGGACATAAAACAGCTGTTTTCAGAAACAAAAGCAGAAATGTGAGACATGATCACGAAGTGAATAAAGAGTAATTTTCACTATATCAAGCAGCCTAATCTCATTAAAAAGCACTTTCTCTTCTCATAATTCATCACACAGAACGCCAAAGTAAACACAATTTTTCCTTAGTGGAGAACGTTTCAGGCTCTTTTTAAAACATGATGTAACCCAGACCTTTTAATTTATACTTTCAATATTCTCAGAAGCTGGTTTCCATTCCACACGCTGCCATGTCCTTTGCAATACAATATTTACTAAGTAGGAAGAGACATACCCCATGTGCATGGATATGGTCTATTTTTACTTCTGCAGCTGCTCCAAGGCCAGGCTGGAAAGCAAGAACTGACCAGAAAGGTAAAGGAAGTATTCCTGTTACACTTAATGCTGGGAAATTTGCAAAGAAGTACAGAAAAGATGCTGGAACTTCTGTGAGTTCTTCAGCATTCTTTGGTTGTGTAATTACACTGACTATCAATAGGCAGTGTAATGTGAAGTCTAAAGAAAGGCTGATTTACTTGTTCAAAACAACTCACTATCTGGTAGCTTACTTGACTACTGTTCTGCAAGAAGCCTGAGGAACTTCCCTGAGAGCTTGAGTTTAAAATTACAGACAGCAAATCAAGAAAACCCCTTAGTTTTCCTCTGACAGCTGCAAGAACCCAGTTCAGATAAACAAATGTGTGTGAGGGGAAGCAAAGAGGTGTGGGGAGGTGGAATCTGTGCTAGGAGACAGCACAGCTTTGCACACCATCGTTTACAGTATGTAAATTTGAAACTGGACATTGGAAAGGTGAATCCAGGTGCACTTATGGGTACATTTCTGGCAAGTACACTTGGGGTTATTCAGCTATGTTGCCAGTGAATGCACTTATTATTAATCAGTATGACTGTCATGGGTCAGTGTAACTGAAGAAAATAGTCAGCCCAGATGAAGAAAATGTTACCACCACAAAAGACTGTGAGGTAATTCAAGATTTCCAAGCACAGACCGGCTGCACATCTTACCCAGAATGTGCCTCTATAAATAGAAGGTAACATTGGAGAATTCAGGTTGCCATTTAAAGCAGCACTTTTGTACCTGTCCCTTGATACTGCAGCCAACTCAACGACTCCCCATTTTTAGCAAATGCCACAATCACTACACTTTTCTTTTACAAAATATTTCTGTTCTACCCCAAAACAGCTCCTTTATGAGTGCCAGGCTCCCTGACACACAGTAGCACTACAAGTCATCTTTTCTTCTTCCTATTTGCTGTAGGAGATACTTTATGGCAGAATGTTTCTAACTAACAAATAAGCCTGTACACACCAGGAAAATCTGTAGTTTTTCAAAAGTAAAAATGACCTCTAAGGTATTGAAAGGATTTATGTTAAAAAAAACCCTTTGCTATTAATATAGAATCTCATGTGTAGAGTGTCCTAGATAAATGTCTAGGATGCTACTGAGCATTTCACAGTGTCCTCATTCAGCAGAACTTGTGACACTGCACAAAGAGTAAGTTGTTGGCCACTGAATTGTAATGACTTTCACTCATCTGGTCTGCTTTGGGAATGTATTCTTGGTTACAAAATCTAGTTCAGTGAGGTTCTGTGCATCTGAGAATTGAAGAAGACATGCACCAGAGCTGAGGGCACTTTAGGATTATAAAGCATTTCTCCATCTTCACTAGAGACCTGAACCAAGGGCCTTTGGATTCACACAGTGAACACCTGATACGAGCAACGCTTGAAAGGCAAAGCTGATATTTTCAAACACCAGAAGATGTCCCAGTGACAACGTCTGGGACAGAGAGAACGTCTGAATGTGTACAGAGTTCATCAGATCCAAAGCTGAACTGTCAGGATTCTCAGTTATGCTCAGAGTAACATCTACGCACAACACCTTCAATTATACACAAAAAGGTTTATAGGTCAGTCTGTAGTAACCACATTAACCCAAACAGATACCTAACAAAAGGAATTGTGGCTCCCACAGCTTTCAGCTAAGCTACAACAGGCCTGAACATTTTATTGACTGTGGTCTCCTCCCTCTTCATCACTCTTTCTAACACCTATGAAGAGTTGGATCAGTTGAACTCCAGAGGTCCCTTCCCACCTAAATAACTGTAATTATTCTCTGTCTCTTTAGGACACATTTGCTCACAGAGAATATATAGAGAAATGATAATCTGAGATACACTAATGTTTCTCAGCAGAATAAGCTCTCCAGAATCAGCCTGAAATTCTGTACAATTTATAACATTTTCAGGAAAGGCTACTGACACAGAGTTGTCTATTCTGTAAGGGGAACCAGCATCAAGTGGGAAAACAACACGATTTACAAAGATTTCAGTCACTACACAACAAAGTTGCACAGCATACACATAATACGGCTTTTCATTGTCTTTACCTCTGAACAATTTTCCTCAGTGCACAGCATGCTGCCTTCAGTGAATCCACACACACAGTGCAAAGCTCCTTGGCTCTGGTGTACCTGACTCTCATTCTGGGTGACATCTTTACAAGTGTTCACATAATCAACACATACAGTTCCCAGGGATTTTCAATATTTGTCAAAACAGGTGCTTATAAACACTGCAGCATAATTTTCAGAGGCTCAGAAAGCTCCCTTACCTCTTTCTTTACCTCCTCCTCATCTTCGAGAGTCAGTGCAGCCAGTTGCTTGGCTCTCTGCTCCATCAAGTTCACGTATCTGATTGGATTGGATAAGGCCTCAATCACATCTAGAAATAAGGCAAATACATGAGTTTCAAAGCCCTCATGTTATGGTTCCAGTGTTCCTCAGGTTTTAAGAAAGAGGAATATTTTCCACACAGATCTGCTGCTGATAGTTACTCCTAGGACCCAGAAAGAGCAGTGGAGGGGAGGACACCATCACATACAAATACCAACCCTCTTTTTGTGCTTGGGTCTCATGGATGTGCATTTTCTGCAGGTTTTTATTATACATTTTTGAAGCTTACAGATCAGCCAGTTAGGACCCTGCTTCTCATGGGGCACAGAGAGGAAGAAAGTTCTGTAAAAGTTCTGTTGTTTAAAAAAATTGAAATAGCTACACAGAATACTGTTTTTCACCAGAGATGGTCCTTCACAGTATGGCATTTAAACCTATCCTTGTTTACAGCCAATGCCAAAATATCTTAAGCATGTACCTTAATTCTCTATCTTAAGCATGGCTCTTTGCTTAGGGAACAATGACACCCCCCATGTGTTGTGCAAGCAAAGTTTCACTTGTGTTTCGATGGCAAATGCCTGGGGTATTTCCTCCGTTAGAGTCTGCTGAAAACAAAAGAGTTGGCCCTAATCCTAAACCTCAGGCAAGTGCCTGTAAATCAGGCCATCTCCTGCCAGTGATGAGACAGAATGATCCACCAGATGCAGACCTTTATTCACAGGACTGCCATCCCAATCTGGCAAGTCATCTACACCATATGTATTTTGTGTTTCAATTAACCTTTATATTCCCCAGCAGGAAAATGCCAGCAAATTACCTGCATAAGTATCAGGTACATAGTCTTTGACCTCTATGTACACAAAGAGAGCTGGCAGTGTCAAAGGCTGGTTCCTCTCATTCCTCAAACAGATGTAGTGATAGCCTGCAAAATAAAGAGACAGCCAGTTCAGAGCATAAACACTTCCACAGGTATTTCCAATGTAACTGTGTTATCATTTGTTATTTAGAGTGTGGCTCCAACTGAGCAACCAACTCCAGGGACTTCCAGAAGGGAAAGATTTACCTGAAGGGTTTCAGGGAGAAGTATACAGACACAGAATTCCAGATAGGCACATGATACTGCTTTTAAAAAATAATATTTTCCCTTTATTTTTGCCCAAGTGAATAACACTGAAAATTGTAATTAATTTAATTTTTTTATGCATTCTCTTTTATTACCTCTGTCTGGATGTTTTTTAGTTTCATAGCTCTTTCTCAATTTTCAAGTCTTCCATCAATTTAGCTCCCCAAAATGCCTCACTGTACACTCAGACACATTAATGCCAGTCTAAAGACAAAGACAGAAGTGCACAGGTAGGGATGGGAGAAAAGGAATTCCAGCCCCACCAAACTCACTCAACATTTCAGTGCTGCAGAACTGCACCCCCTGCCTCAGAAACTGGTGTCTCTCCCACCACGCCTGAGGTTGCTCTCCTAAGGCAGTGTCAGGATACCAGCCATGAGCAGGATGCATTTATCTGGGGGAATTCTCACTTGGCTGATGGGAACAGCTCCCTCTCCAAGTAGCAGTTAAACCCTTGCTTTGAGAACAGTGGTAACTGTGGATTTGTGTGACAGTATCATACAGCTTTCAACAGCATCTCAGAAAAGAGGTAAATTACACATCACAGAGGGTTCTCAGTTCTCTCAACCTCCTCCAGCAATTTCAGCCTTTACATAAACTAACCCCAACATGCCGGTCTCCATCACATGGTGTAAACTAATGACTACTTGAGCTAAAAGGACAGAAAATAGGCCTGTGGGTAACAGCTCTCAGAAGTCCTTGAATGATTTAACATGGTGGTCTTTGTTCTAAGGAGCACAAGCTTAAAAGCAGGTACAGGATTTGGTGATCTGATGAAAGGATTCTGTGTTGCAGGTAGGGCAAGGGCCAGGAGAGGGGACCAGAGCCAGAGCTCACTTTTACCACAAGGGGGAAATCCCTCCCAGCCCCCTTCTCCTCTCCAATGGCCCATCTTCGTCTGCAGCTCGGCAGATCCTCCATGAGGCAGTTATAGCCACTGAGCCAGCAGAAAATGCAGCTGGTGTAAAAGAGCTTTCTACTGGACCAACAAACTGAGTTGGCTCACGAAAAAAGTGTGGGGATTATTTTTCTGGAATAACATGAACTGTGAGACGTGGGGACATGTGAGTTTTGTGCTACTGCTGGGATTGACCAGATAAGGTATAGGGCAGATAGATATATTGTTCCTTTTCCAGTGTGAGTGAAGCTGGAAACATGTTTATGGCCCATATGCTTGCCCTAATTAAGTTTCCTCCCCTCACTGGAAAATCTGGCAGCGAATTTGAACACTTCTCTTGCTCAAACTGCCAATACACTGCATCCTTCTGAAACAGGATCTCTAACAAGGCTCTGGCCTGGAAAATAAGGGCTGAGCTAAGCACAAGACAATTCCCATTTAAGTGGCCACTAATTATAACAGAAATAATAATATCATTTAGAAGAGACTACTAATGGTATTTTTCTTTTAATTTTGGGTTGATTTAAAGGTGTTACAGACATACAACAGCTTGCATATAGGTCAGGCTTTGCATGAGTGTAGAAATTATGTGAGAGGAACATATTTTGCTTTAATTCCCTGCCATCTCCTGTTCTCACAAAGATGGCACCAAAGTTGGCTGTTGCTGCCCTCTTTCCTCTTCAAAGTGTACAATTGCACTGTTTAGCATAATCCTGTCAGCATGAAGTTGATGTACTGGAGACAAGTAAGTACCAACCATGCCTCTGACGATTCGTTCTATTGGTTTTCCTGGATTTAAATTTCTGGAAAAAAATGGTATTTTTCTTTTTCAAAGCTGAGATAGATTATTCAAATAATAAGTCTGATTTATTTATAAGTCTGATTTGTAGCAGTTTCTCTTCATTCCACAATGTCTGTCTTAATGGAGAAACAGGCTTACCTGGTCGAATTGCTGAGACTGGTAATATCCGATGACCAATAAACTTCCCTCCTTCTTCATACACTGCCAGCCTCAAACAGGCCAGGGAAGGTAAAACCACCTAAACAAGAATCAGAAAAGGATACCAAACCATCCTACTAAGCTAGGGATCTTTATTACTACTTGAAAAATTGTGTAGCATAATCCATCCCGTTCTCTTACTTAATGCAAATCTACACAGAAATACACGTATTTTAAAATTGGTCATAAATATGCCTTTTTTTTTTTCAGCATATATGCCATTGAAAGAAAGAAAGAAAAAAGCAACAATCCAAACCTCAGAGCTTCTCCAATTTATTTTCAACATTACGAAAAATAGCAGCCTATGCCTCCCTGAGCACAGAGGCAGTCAGGCACGATCATTAACTAAATAGAGAAACCAAGTACACTAATTAGAAGTTCATTACAGAAGAAAAATGCTAGTGATGTTTCCAAACTTGAGCTCTGTCAGGCTGCCAAAGGAAAGTCATTCAGACGGCCAAATATTCAGGGAAAGGAGCCCTAGTCCTTAGAAAGCAGTGCTGCAGGTACCCACTGTATCAACATCTCTGTGAACTGCATTTGCTGGGAAAAATCTGAAATAAATTGTTTCACATACACCTGGACTCAGGAGATATATAGATATAGATAGATGTAGATACACTTAACCAGGGTGCTCAAAAAGCAAAACCCAGAGATTCTGTTCAAATGTTGGCCTCTAGTGGATCGCAGAGCACAATAAGACATCCACCTTGCACAGTCCTAAAACACACTCAGTATTTTCTGCTCCCTTAAAGTTTAGAGAATTATGTCTGGGTGACACTGTTCAAATTGCATGAGTAGCCCAGAAGGTTATGCCTCATCTCAAGTGGATGGGATTTATGTGGTTTCCTCACCTGGGCTGTATTTATACACACAATCCAGTGCTGAGCACAGCCAGCAGGTCGTTAGGGCTGTATCCACATTGTCCTGCTCCCAGGTTACCAGGAGGGCTGCTCAGCCAAGGCAAAATGCCATGGCCCTTCAGCTGAGCTGCTGCTGGGATCTGTGTGTGCTGATCCCATCACCACATCTGCTGCTTCCAGCTGTGCCAGGGAAACAACCAAGGTGACCTCAGACTCACTTATTTTAGCAGCAGCTGGCACAACCACAGTAGCCAAAGTTCAGCAAAAGTGGTTAATATCAAACAGCTCAAGAGCTCTATTCAGAATCTCTTCCCCTTCTTTCTAACAAGTGCAAAGTTTCAGTAAACCATGGAAATGCCCCACTGGACAGAGACAAAAAAAGTACAGTGCACTTTCGGGAAGCAGGTGTTACACACTGACCTTCTTAAACACTATGGCTTCCTCCTCCCAGACGGGATTGACTGCATTGCCTTGAGAGGTCTTGGTCTTCAAAGCTTTTCTTCTGGTGTCCACAGGCAGGCCAAACATGTCCACTTCGACATAGGTACCCACTTTTTTATCAGACAGGAACTGGCCTGAAATTATCTGAAGCCAAAACAAAGGAGGATCATTAAGGGACCACTTTGGTGGATGAGTGGCTGAAATGCAGACGGATGATTCTCATCAGTGATCAGAGAGTATGCATTCAAAATAAAACCAAAACAAAGCTAAACCCACAACAAACAGAAAAAACCCAAACCCACTGTTTAATTGCAGACACAGAAAAACAACTTGTGAGGCCTGGTTTCCTGTGACCCTGTGGTCCTGAATTCCCCTGTGAGCTATAATGTGGCTGAGAGCATGCTGCTGCCCTTCCCTCAGCAGCAATACTCATTTGGATCTCATCCTCCATCTGGCTGCCTACTTCCACAACATGGTATCTTTCAGAACTCCTAAGTTCTATCCAGTCTGAACAACAGGTTCAAAAAATGCTGGAGAAAACAAAAAAAAGTGGTATAAACAGCAGACAAATTACAGCTGTGAGGGAGAAAAAAAAAAATCCAAAAGTTGATATTCTAAGAAAGGCCCTTCCCAGAGGGTGAGGAGGGTCACTACAAAAGAGGCACAGGAGTGTGTAGCAGCATCACTGTACCTGAACAAACTGAGGCTTGCCTAAAGCAAATCTTAATCCATTTCAGCTGTACCTTGTATGAGCAGAACCTTTCCTGCACAGGCAGGAGCAGCTGGCATCTCTCCTGGATGCTCATTCCTGTTAAAAACTCTGTGCATCTCCTAATAGCTGTTGAATGACTTCCGCCTCCATTTACTATAATTGCAGAAGAAAGTGCCTCTAAACCCCCAGGAGGGCACTGAAAGCTCCCATGATTACAGGTCACCACAAAAGGTCATCCCACACATCCTTCTTTTTTTACTGTGCATGTCATCAGATTATTCCTTTATTCACATCCCTCCCAGCATGGCTCTGCTCCTGTCTGCAGCCTGAAAGGAGATGCTTGTTTGCTTCCAGTGAAAACAGGAGGATATTTTGTGGATTCCATAACACAGATACTGCTCTAATGGACAAGTCCATTAAAGGAGTGGCAGGACTTCAGAAAGTTGATGGTTTTATAACTGGAGATAGACAGAGCATCAATTTGTCATCCTGTCATAGCCAACTCAATCTCTCCCTCTAAATATTCATTTTCTTGGTTTGCAGGCTCCTGGCAGTCCTTGAACTTCATTAGAGGTCCTTCAAATGAACAGCAAGATGGCAATGAATTGCAGCTGACATTTATGGTTCCACAGTTCTCTGCTGGAGAACTGTCAGAGAACCATAAAAATTTATTTACACTAAACAGTGTGGTGTTATAGCTATTCCAGTCCAATTTCCCACTTCACAACAGCATGTTTTAAATCCTGCCCTTTTTTACTAAACCCACAGTCCAATTGCTCTTAAATCCATTCCCTTCCCAATTCTGTGATGCTGTGTCTCTATAATTACTTCTGTGGAAAAGAATAACATACAATAAAAATGCATTTATTTACCCTACAGTATGAGGCAGAATTTAAAAATTAAATGTCACTCCATGAAATTAAATGTATTTTATTTTCTTGACTTAGTATAGCCATTTGCTAGGTCACTGCACAACAGAAATACAAAGATATCAATGCACTAACATTGCCATGGGAGTATTTTCCCCACCTTTGTACATACCTTGACAGACAAGGTGTTGGCTACTATTCCATCCACTATACCTTCAGTAAATGGATCAAAGTGTTTGTCTGGTCTTCTCATGAACTCTGGCTTTAACCTGTACCCACTTTTGCCATTGTACTCATACATTCCCATGTTTATTTGCATAGACAAATCTAGGTGTTAAAAAATATTGATAAGAATTAAGTTCTGGATAGACAATAATTTAAAAAAGCAGTAAAATAACAACAATTACTGTAATTTCATACTGACTGTAACAGAAATAGTAAAAAGCTGTGTTAAAAATGTTAATTAGCAGCTCTATAAAATGATTTAATCACTGGATACCTTTTGATACATAAAGCCTTTCCTACCCGTGAATCAGAAACCGTATCAAAGAACTGGACACGTACAGGTGTCAGAATGCAGAGAACAGCACAACTTACCTACAGTTTGGAAGTTAAGAGCAACCATTTGGCAGCCAGCATTCCAGAAGACCTGTGGCATGTAGTTGGAAGAATCCACACGTGTTCCCTTCGGGTAAATTCGGCTCAGCTGCATTTTGTTGTATCTAAATGGTGAGTAGTTAAGGTCCAGTACACGTGGCAAAAATCACTCAGCAGAGAGGTGCAACCGCAGTGTTAAATGCAGGTGTTCTGTGCAGAATTGGGTCTCTTATTGGATCTCTGCAACCATAATGCTTCCAGAGGACTACAACTTTGTAGGATATGATAAATAGAGGTGCTGTTTGTTCCTGCATAAAGGATCACGTTCATAAAATTCCATTTGTCATTAGGGTTTGTAATTTGGGATTTTCCTAAGGTAACATTCATAGAGGACAGTTAGCTGCAAACAGGGAATCTTCCTCTGAAGCAGGGAGAGACGTTCAGTTAGAAGGTGGTTTTCTGGAGTAAGCATTGGAATTGGCCTCTGCATACAGACAGAAAGGATTCATGTACAAGTTGTATAAATCTCTGAAATGAGAGTATGCTGCAGGTTATCTGTGGAAGTAGCTTCCCATTAATCTTCTCTGAGGCACTATTTTATCTTGATCATTCATTCTAAGCTGCAGCCACGGTGAGAGATATTGAGAAACATCAAAAGGTCTAAACAGAATGTTCCTTAGCTTTTCTTTAGAAGTCATAAAAAAACCCCCCCAACTATGTGGCAATAAACCAGCTCAGAGTTCTCAGAAGTAGAGGTATGATGGGAAAGCAAACATGTTGCAAAAAAAGAAGTCAGCCACATTTTGGAAACTTGCTCACCATAACTTGTATCACTTCACACAGGATGATAAATTTAACAATGACAATACAAAGAACCAGGTCTTCAATATGTAGTTTATGGCTATTCCCTCTAGTCCTAGCCCACAGCACAAGGACTCGTGACAATTTTTAGATTAGCTCATCAGAACTCAGGCCAGTGAATTCGTTTCGAAAGACAGTGAAATCTAAAAATTTCATTTATGCTCCCTATTTCCCCAGCTCCTGTCTCCAAATTTCAGTACAGCTCTGTAACAGATCTCAGACACAGAGAGACTTAGCAGCTTTCTGAAAGTCAAGGATACTCCACGAATTCCACAGGAGACTTCGTCAGTTGCTCAAGCCCTTTGGTTTCCACAAAGGAAGACATTTCAAAACTTTTGTTGCGCTCTGGAAGTTCAAAGGGGCGAAAAAAATAAAACCAGGGACACGTTAGAGCAGGAAAAGTGTGCAATAGCTGAGGTGTGAACAACTGGTTTAGGCTCAGTCCCCTCATCCCATCTACAGGTTCCCCAGCTCTTTTCACCTTGATCCTCGTGAATTTACAGACGGGATGGTTTGTCCCAGCAGGAACCTCACCCTGCACGTCAGAGCTCCACCTGCACTCCCAGCAGCACTGCCCAAATGAAGGGCACTGGTCTTGCCCCATACTGGTGCTGTACCAGCCGCAGGCAACACTCAGCGCACACCGACGGATCCCTGTTTGCAACATCCGTGCTGATGTATCCGAGAGGCAGAGCCCCAGGCTCACATCTGTGACACCGAGGGATCATAGCAGCTTTCCGTGGGGCCCTGCTGGATCTGTGGCTTGTCTTTGCAGGCAGATGCAAGGGCTCTGAGCTAAGGTGAGGCTGCAATGACCCATGTGAGACTGAACTGAGCGGAGCGCTGGCTGTGCCCACAGTGGCTCTCGGCAGCTCAGCGTGTCAGGGGAAGGTCACGGCTGTCAAACAGCCACAGAAACACTGCTATCTAATCAACCCTGAAGGTGCATTCCTGGGTCCCAGGAGGTCTTCAGACTCATGTGAAACTTGTATGACCCTTTTTATTTGGTCGGACTTTCTGATCTGACAGTGGTGAAAAGCTCCTTCTAAGCATTTGACTCAGTAGGACTAACTATTAATTTGTGTATCATTTGTTACTCACCTTTGGCTGATGTGGGCACAGCCTTTCAGTGTACCCAAGCATCAGGTGCAGCTGAGAGCCTAAGCCAAGGCCCTTCTAAGCTTTTTCCGTTACACCTTTGTACAGAAGGTAAGGATTCCTGTAAATCAGCAGCTTCCCATCTCATCCCAATCAGCTGTGCAAGTTGCCTAAAGGGGCCACTGGAGGTCACATCCCTTAGTTATCTCGGCACTGATCTCTTTAAAAATGAGGGGATCGGTGCCTGTGTTGAAGCAAGATCTCTCTAGCCTCACCACTTTACTGAAAGTAGACAACAGGACAGAGAAACCTGGCCTCATCCAGTTTTAGAAGGAATTGTGCTGCAGCAATCCAGGGATGGCCAGGAGGCCAGTCTGGCCAGCTCCATGGAGTCAAACTGCGAAGCTGCAGGAGGGGGATAAAACTGAACAAAAGCACTTGTCTTGCAGAGAGAAGCAAGATAGAAACAGGTGGGCGCTTTCCTCATAGGAAGCCAAAAAGGAAGCAGTGGATCCAAGGAAGTGAAGAACTGAACAGTTTGGGCCAACGTGAGAGGAAAATGTGCTGCCAGCCCGTGAACTACAAACCATTCTCAGTGCATGCTGGAGCCAGAGCATGAAAATGGTGTTCCAAAAGTGATTCTCTCCCTCCAGGAAAGCTGAAACTGGGACTTTATTGTGGTCCCTATTTCTAATTAGCAGCCATCATGCTACTGCTTTATTCATAGCTGTTATCTCCTGATGGTGAAAGATTCCTGGGGTTCCCTAGAGGCTGCTCTCCTACCACTCCCTCTTCCTTTCCAGCACATAAGACTCTCTCTTTCTCCAGACTGTTCCAGCTAGCTTGCTTCTATCTCAGTTCCTCATAAAGACACTGAGATTATTCTTATTCCAGCTTTCCCCTTACTGATGGGACAGCACTAACCACACACACATCACTAGATTTATTCTATTTAGATTATAGGTGTTGAATTTGCTGTAGTAATAAACTCTTATCTCTCAGCCTTATCTTAAAGTAGAGCATCTGTAGGAAACCAGAACTGTTAAAGGATTCAGTCACGAACTGTCCAGGGCTTAATCAAACTCCTAATTCAAATATGAACAATTATTTCCTTGTAGTGCCTGGAGAGGATTAAGGAACCTGCCCTTTGCAGAAAAGACTGTGCAGGAGAGACATTTCTCTCTACTGATAGATGCTTATATCGTGGTGTCTTGTCAGGAGAAAGTCACTACAGAGTGAACAAAAAACTCATTGAAAAACTGTCTGAAAAACATGGAAAAATACAGTTACAGCTACTTGCTGTCAGAGAGAGGGGACATTTCTAGTGAGGGCAATCAGGGGACTGGTACAGATCCATGGCTAATCAATATTTCTATTAACAAGTTGGATGTAAGACCAGAAAATGCAATTTTAAAATGTGGGAATGACAGAAGCAGTGAGTCCAGGCCAGGACTAAGACCAGAACCCACAAGTCATGCTTTAACCAGCCAGCAACATTTACCACCTGAAGCCTCTGCTTTAATGAACAGGCCACGTGTTCCACATAATGATTTCTTCTGACACAAACACCAGAAATTTAACTCCTTAGTATTATGAGTTCACAGGCACAGTATGATTGATCTAAGGTCACATCAAGACTTAGGATAAAAATCTGGACAGCAGCAGTCCTCCACAAAACACAAAATTTGGAAAGGCACAGGCATGTGAACAGAAAAAAAACAAGGCAACTTTATAGCAGCTGCATCAACTTGTCCTGCTAGGATTCACATGGCTTCCTTTCCAGAAGGCACATCTCCTTCCCACTGTGTTCTTGTAATTCTCATTAGAGCTAAAGGAGATTACAAACATCCAAAGGGACACTACTCTAGGGAACAAGCCCAGCTCTCTGCACGATTTTGTGATTGCCTGTGTGTGTGTGTGTATAAATACCCACATACAAATGAACAGTTGGTAACTTCTTACGTGTTTATTATTCATCACAAGTAAATGCAGAATCTTGTATAGACACATGGACTGAGCAACAATTACCTGTCCTCTGCCAAGGCCACCACGGATGTGGAATAAATTAAAGTGCTACACACTTCTTTAACTAAAAAGCACCACAAGCACATTAAAACCTGTCAAAACAAAGTGAAAAAGGGCAGGCAAACAGTAGGGGGTGGTGCACCAAGAAAGGAAAAGATGCTGCAGTGTTTACTGAGGATGCCACTGAGTGCACTCCTAGCAAGGCATCTTCTGTAAAAGTCAGCAGGGGATGAAATTATGGCCTTTCTATACAATACACTGAGGCAGGAAAGAGTGAATTTGCATATGGGGAAGGGCACACTCTGCTTCCTCTGAATCCTCTGTAAAAGTAGCAGAGACAAAATAGAAGTAGGAATATTTATGACCACTTCTCTCCAACTGCTTAAGCTACTCTTCAGTCATGGGCAACAAAGGCAATGTAAGCAGGTAATTGTCAAAAATGGTTTCGAAATGCCAGCATGTTTACTGTTGATGAAGTTGGGTATTTCGAACTAAAAAGAGGTTTCAAAATAAAAATGGATTGATTTGGCCAGATACCAAGAGAACACTCTCTGTCTGCATGTCTGGATCTAACTAAGAGAAAGCCAAGCAGCGTTTCTCCAGAACTTTCTGCCAAATGCTTCCTAGGTAATTTCCAGTGTAAGGTGTTGCTCATGCTTAGCTTACTTACTTTTTGATACTTCAAATGACTCGAACTTCACGGGTTGAATGTAGTTCACCAGGTTAGACATCTCTTCTGTGGCCATGGCCTCACTCCCAGCAGTACCCTGGGGCAGAGAAGGGAAAAAGGCTGCAGCTTGGATCTGTCCATCAGGGGCCACAAACACCAAAGCCCAGTTCTCTGTCAGTTGTGGTATCTTCCCTGACCCTGGCTTGGTGAAGGCAATGCTTCACATAGGGAGCATCATACAGTAAAGAAGAAAATTTGCCATAAAATGTAAATTTGACATTAAACTGCTGCTGCATTCATTCTTTTTATGTGACTCCTAGGGAAGGAACTGCATTACCTTTACACAGGCACAGTGCTGAGCACATTTATAAGTACTGCTGGATAAATAATAAATACAGTTCTAAGTTTTGGATATCAACTTTTTCATCTAACAATGCTACACACACCGCAAGCAGCTGCCTAAAAGAGATCAGCCGTGGTGCTATTCATTCCTTATCTTCAGAAAGTTAAAGTACAAATAAACAAAGCAAAGACGTGCTTCCAAACCTAGATCAACCACCAGCTCGAGAAAGGTGGTGCTGTGCTTTCCTGGTGCTCTGCCTCCCTCTCTCCACTGGATGGCAGCCCCACTCCTGGTAACATGCACCAACCCGCCCCGGCTGGAACCGACCCATCCCCACCACACACATCTACACCCTTACTTCATCCATCGACGACTTCTTACAGTCATCATCATAGTCGTCATCGTCATCGCTCTCCATGTCTGCTTCTCCTGGAAAGTTTCAAGCAGAACATAATTACTGGCTGAAGCAACAGTTGCAATTACCAGAGACAAATTCAACAAAGATGTGCAAGTAGCACTGCTTGAAGGAGACTGAGTTGTACATGTGCTTTTTGTCACAGCACAAATGAAACACACCGGTCTTGAGGGATTCATGATTCATCCCTCTTCGGCACTGATTTAAGTTCTTATTGCCCAACCAAACTCTTCCTCTGCAGCTGTTTGGAGCTTTGGAAATCAGCACTGACAAAAGAGTGCTGTGTGTGGATACAGCGTCACAAACTGCTCTGGAGAGATGTTCCCATGTTTGGGTACAGCCCCAGGGTGTGGAGATGTGAGTTCAAACTCCTGCTGTTGCAGGATCCATGCAGGACCTCCAGTGGATGCCTCACCCACTCCGAGGAGCTCACATATAACACCAGTCAGGGTGAGGAAACCACACAGGAAAACTGATGAGATTCTCATGTGCTGTGCTATCAAGGGCTACTCAGCAAAATCCATCTGTCCTGAACTTATCCCAGTCCGTGCACTGAGGCAGCGCAGCTGGGCGGGGGCTGGCGCAGGAGCCAAACTGCAGTGAGTGGGCTCCAATTCCCTTGGCAGATCACTGTGGTCCTCCGTTAGGGCTCTGCTGGCAGAGCTCAGCTGTACCGGCTGAGGGCAGTGTGAGCCAAAAAATGTGAACGACCGTGCAAAAGGCTCACCCTTTCCCCGAAATTGTGCTCAGAGTAAAGAAGACCAGATAAAACACATTTACTGCCTTGCTCCCAATTGCGGTGCACTCATCAAATTCCTCTGGGCAAGACACAAATTCTTTAATGTTAATTAACGGATGCCTCCCCTTGCCTCCAAAATGTTTTGATTTGGTTGCATCAGAAATTAAACCATTAAGGAACATCAAGCTCATCTTTCTCTTTAGAAACTCCCCCCAAGGGCCTAGCTGTCATAAAGGGTACATTGTGCATCTGAAGAAGACTCTGGAAAAGAAGATTTAACTTACACTGCAGTCACCAATCCACACCTATAAGACTGACAACTCTCCCTAAGGATTTTATTCCACAAACCTTTCAGCTTGTTTCAGCAGTGGCAGCAAAAAAAAAAAAATCTGACTACTGTGCAGCATTCCCAAACTCTCCAGAGAATGGTAATTCAGTCTCAGTTCCTCCTGTCAATTTAGGGTCTAATCCAAAGCCCACTGAGTCAATAAATTGCTCTTTGTTCCAGCAGGCCTTGAATCATGCCCAGTGGGACCCTTCTGAACATGGAGAGCACATGAGTGTGCCTTTCACAACCAAATGATGACTACCCACGATGTATTTCCTTCCAGATGCAGATGTTGAAATGTCAGGCTTTTATTCATCAACACATTTCTTCCTGAACGTTTCATTGAAGAAAATAACAGGATTGCTCAACAGGCTCCAGGGATGGCTCTGGGAACCTCAGCACAGTGCACAGAGCCAGCCCAGCTCTCACAGGGTTTGCAGTGACAGTCTTTGGATGGGAAGCTTTCAAATGATTAACCAGACTGGCAAAATAACACTTTGCACAGCCCACAAAATGGGGGACGTGGGCAGATTCCAGCCAACTTGCAGTGCTGAGATACCAGGTACACATTAGCCTGTTCTTGCTGGAAGTGTCCGGGGGGAAAGTATGCAACACGTTACTGGTTTATTTGAAAACACTTAACAGGGACAATGCCAAGGAGATCAGAACTCATTTTCAAGTTCTGCATCAGAGAGCAAGACCAGGACAGGATTGCAAACACAGAATAAAAATAAGTGGTTTAGAAAGGGTGACTACATCTGCATTGCCTTTCACCCAGTGGCAGGGTCCTGTGCTCACACCCAGCCCTCCCTGTCACACTGCAGGGACACAAAGCCAGAGCAAGCCTTGGCCAGGCTGAGGAGGTATCTGTGCTGTGGACACCTCCATGCTCACTGATCCCCCTGTGGTGGCAGGATCAGCTCCCTGCCATCCCTTCCCAGGAGGGCACAGGCACTGGGCGCAGTCCAGCATGCATGTGCAAGCTTAAGCGACAATCAGCTGTAATGGCATCATCACATTATGCGTTTAGAAGGGGCTACAAACCCCGGTCAGGACAGGACCTCCCCATGCCACGTGATACAGATACAGTGAGAATAGAGAGCCCCGCTCCAAGGGCTTGCCCTGCAAATATCAGACAAAAGCCTGCCCATGGACAGGGGCAGACAGAAGAATTCCAAGAAGTTAAAGGATGTTGCTCCCTAACACAACAGGTAAGTTACAACACAGAAACTGTCACCTACTCATAGGCAGAAGGGCACAAGAAACTCCTCAGTGGGGCAGTTTCATGGAGGTTTTCCAGGAGCTGTCCTTAGTCAGTGGGGCAGTGTGGGGAAGGCACCGAAGTGCTCCTCAGGCAATGTAATGAGTAAAGTAAAAATAGTAATACTAAATGGAGGATGAGTAGGAGAGCTGGGAACAACAAGCCTGTTACCAGGGGCGAGGAAGAGTGTGCTAAACATTATCCATCCTCACCACTCCTCAGCAGCACAGCAGACGTTTCTCAGACGTCTTCAAAATAACAGCCAGCACGGATTACAAACGTGGTACTTGCTGGTGCAGCTTGTTAGCTCTGCAACATTTAGGGAGCCACCAGCACCTTGTGGGGGAATCATCTTTTGCATTTTTTTCCACTGTTTATCAGCGTTTGCTGATCTTTAAAAATGAAAAAAATAAACTTTATTCAGTTTGCTAATGGTTATTTTGCTTTGTAACAATGGGCCATGGCCTCAGCTGGCAAGCAGCAGCAATGTACTAATGCATTTACAGACACCCAGCCTAAACCCTTTTATCCAGTTTTCTATTCAAGCATCAGGAAATCATGGAGCCAATTCTACCCTCTCTCTCTGTCTTCCCATGATTCTTCCCTTGCAGAACCCACTGCTCTCATAAAAAACATCATCCTATCAGTGAGAAACTCACAATCTGCTTGGAAGTTTCAATAGAGTTCAACTAGCAAGTTTTAGCTGCTTTCAGTATGGGCCTCCTTTTGGTGAAATGTATGTCCCTGCAGCACTGCCACTTCTCTTTCTGCACTGTAACAGAACTTGGAAAATCTTCCTTATTTACTTCTGCTCATTGTGCAAAACCAGCCAGGTCTAAGCTGCTTGTTTGCCAAAACTACAATCTCTTTCAAAGGTGTTATCTCAGAAATCCTTTCTGCTTTGTCAGCTTTGCTGCACTTTTAGGAAGTGTTTTCCACTGACAGATATGCCCTACTGAAGTTACTTTTTACAGCAGGTTCATGAGCATCCTGCAAGGCATTGCACAAAGCTCATTTCAGAATTCTCTAATTATCGCTACTACATCACTTTTATATGGTGTGTCTTACACACATATCAAAAGCCTGGTTTATTTGGGTTTCAATTGGACCTCGAGCAGTGTAAGATGCTGTCAGCTCAAGTAAGAATCTCCATATTTTTTGCACTGCTGCGGAAAAACTCATTTAGAATCTCAAGAAGACTGAATCAGCACAACTTTCTCCTGGAGATCAGCAGCAGCTCTGACAGGAGCTATACAGTCCAATAGAGTTTTTTGAATAACATGCCCAACTTGCCAAATGCAAAGATTATATCAAGGTTGGAGTAGTGAAACACTTCATGTTAAGAATCAGGCTGTCTTTAGCGAGTCCGCAGTCGCATTACTGCAGAAAGAAGCTGGTGTTGGGTACAGAGGAGCACAAGTGCTCCAGCATCCCATGCTGCTGATGTTGACATGCACAAAGGAATGAGGCAGTGAGAAGGATGTCTTGGTGACTGTTGAGCTCTGCCTGTCACTGGGTCTTGCCACATAGGTCTCATTAAACGGTGATTTTTTTTTCTTAAATGTTCCCAGAAACACTGCATTCTCATAGCTCTAAGCTGTAGCTGAAATCTCTGGAGCTGTGCTCTGAATACTTGAAATTCAAAGTATTCTTGAAAAACTGAGATCCTGGGTGTTCCCTGTCAGTCATCCTTAAACTGACTTAAGCTTTGTCAGATTCCTCTGTCCTTAGATAAGATTGGCTTAATTTTATTTCACTCTCCACGGGTGCTGTTCAGAGAAATTCACTGCTGCTTGGCAAGAGCTCACGCTCAGCCTGGGTGCTCCCACAGAAATTCACTGAGGATGCTGTATCTGGGATCAAGTACTGAGCACCAGAGAGAGGGACAATACCGACTGACTGCATTCTCTGAAAGAGGCACAAGTCCTCAAGGAGAAACAGGGGCTGACAGCAGGATTACAAGCAATGCATCCTGGCAGTCACAGCTGAACCAAGTGGCCACACCAATTCTGCAGTCTCAGTTCTAGCATTTGCTAATTTGTAAGTGTTCATCTGCATAATCAGAGGCTATTACAGAGGTGACAGAGACATAATACCCACAGTTAATCTGCAAAATTACACACCCTGTTATGGGACTGACCCTCCTGCCTTGCAGCAGCATCAACATCTACATTCACAGCCCAGGTCTCTTCCTAGAAAAGCTCCCAGAGAGGCTCCTGAAAGACAAAGCTGTTGCCCTCTGTGCAAAACCAGGCCCTGAGAAAGAAAAGCCATGTATATACTTTGCCACTGGCTCTCACCGAGTGCTGGTAACAAAAAAGTAGAGTTAGGAACCCAGAGCTGATTTCAAATTTGGAAAATCATTTGGAACACACGTTATTTTCCTGCTGCTTGGGATTTGTCTAGAGCACATCAAGAAAATGGTATGAAATCACCCCTGACACCAGGATGAATCTTCCTTTGAAATCCAGGCCCTTTTCACAGTTTCTTAAAAACAGCAGTTGAAAACTCTTTCTTTGCTTCTAATAGGATAAACAATGTTATCCACAAATGAAGCAGGATTACTTTCTTTTTAATTCAGCTTGAGGCAAACTGCCAGCATGAAAATTTTCAGCTCAATTAATCAGAGTTTAGAAAAAATTACAAACAATGGGAAAAAGTTTTTTAATGGCAAATGGTAATGAACTTATATTGCAGAAGAGCTTTCAGTGTGCTCTATAAGTATTCTACTGCTGGGGCATAAATGCCTATGGCTTTAAGAATGCAAAATTTCAGTCTTGATAGGAGAAGAAATTCCAGCGTGCATAGAGATCTGTGATCTGACTACTGCAGGACAACTGCAGGCTGAGCCCTGGTGTCTGAGGAACAGGGATCTCATCCAGTTACCCTAAATCTCAAGACCTTGCAGGAAGTCAGAGCAGCTCTGCTGGGCAAGGGGTTCAGTGTGAAAGGGCACCAAGAGGCAGGCACAGCTCAGAGGCAACAGGAACAAGAAAACATTTGTATCTCCTGTTGGGCTTGGGCACACAGAGAAGGCAGCCAAGGGTGGAGGAGCTGGCAGCTCACTCTGCTTCATAACCAGTGCAGACAAATGTTAGCACACATCCCTGAGATTTGGGCATTCCATGAGGGGTCCTCAGCCCTTAGCCTTCACGGATTACACTGCTGGATCAATGACACTTAGTGTTGTTTCCAAGTGAGCAAGGCCCACACTCATGTACTTGTACCTTGCCAGAGCACTGTAAACGGACTGAGTTACATCTGTAATTAAGCATTTGTGTTTTTGGGAGAAATGTATTTGTAGATTCAACTCATACCTGCTCCGGGGGAGGAAGGTTCAAACATACTGGATGTATCACTGCATGTGTTGGAAGCCTGCTCTGACAGCTTCTTTTTCGCGCTTCCATCTGCTGACTTATGCGACTTCTTTTTATTCTTCACCAGAATTTTGTACATTAAATCCATGGGGCTTGGAAGAGGAACCCCAGCTTCAAGCTTGCAGGAAAAAAAGAAGAGAGATTTGTTACAATAAAAGAAACAAGCTTCTGACAATTTCTTAGGGCCCACATGGCACAGGATGGTTTTGTAACCTCTGTGAGCCCCGTTAAAATGAAATGGGTTTTGCACAAGATGTAACGTCAACCTTAAATCAAACAGGGCTACTGAGGGCACTTAAGAAGAAAAAGGCCTTATGATATGTCTACAGTAATAACCCAAAATAAGTATTAGTTCAAATATGAAAGCCTGCATTATAAAATGAGGATCATTTGCATTTAGAAGATTGCAATTCACTATATCAGGACAACCTCTGCATTAAAAATGACACTTAAGTCATCAACAGCTCACATTGTTTAACTCCCTCCTTTAGACTCTGTTTTGAGAGGCTGTATACGAAGAATGAGACAGGGCTGAAACACTTCAATAAAAATTCACTCAGACATTTGTGATCTGACAAATCCCAAGCCACATTACCGGGTATTTTTCCAGTGGATCCATAAGCAATGCATCTCCAAATATTAACCTGCAGTACTCAGCCATTTTTGCCTGCTGTTTAGGGCTGAGGGGAAGAAAAGAAAGAAAGAAATGAGTTCTACTAATGCTACAGAGTGAAAGCAGCAGTAATGGAGTATTTAATAGCCCTAAACCAGATTTAATTTCCCGATGCAATTGCTGTTTTTTAGAGAGACCTAAATATATCATTCCATTATTTTGATTCCTCTGATAGAGTTTATCAAAAGGATCACACATGAGGTAAAGGCACTGGTCAACTTAATAACAGTGAAATAACTAAAACATGGATTTGCCTCTTTCAGGCAATGTTTTTATTCAAAGTTTAAATACTTTCCCCTTCCGTTACTTTATACACATGCCTGGCATTCTTCTCACACAAATACCCCTCAACCCCATTTGGATTTTGTCCTTTCAGTCATACCTGACCTAAGGCATAAAACCCCAAACCAGTTACCCAGAAAACAGTCTCCAGTGCAGGTATCCCAAATTTCCCAGGCCAAGGGAACCTCTCCCCTCTCTGAGAGACCTCTGTATCTCTATAAAGCACAGCGACACAGAAGAAGGGGCAGAAGAATTACTTGGGCTGGGTTTGCTCCAAAAACTTTTTTGGGTATGGGGTCAAATTCCTTTTTAAAATTTTTTAAATTTTGTCTAAAATCAGATAGAATGTCAAATTTTATCCCAGCAAATTACTTCAGCAGTTTTCATGCCACCCCCTATAAGTAAATTGTACCTCAGTAAACTCTACCTGTAGTGAATTTTCCCAAAATGCAACCAAAGCATGAAATAATTCCTGCATATCAGTGATGGAAGTTTTAGAACTGAAGACAGGTTAAGTGGCTCAGAAATATTACTCAAATCATCTTAAAATGCGGCTCAGTGCTTCAGTCACTTTCTAATTTTAGACACTATGTATTTTTGTTATGTGTGCCTGTTTAAAATCTGTAACGTCTGATCTTAGGTCTCTTCCAAAGAGTCCTTTTTTGATACTCTGCTGGGAGGACTCGCTTGAAGGACAGGATTATATCGCTCAAAATAACATCCTCACCTATGGCTCATTATGATCTGCACATCATGGAGGGTACAGGAATGGTGTAAGCTGTTGTGTTGCCATGGAGCTCTTTCTTTAAGACAAAATAGAGCTGGGTATACATAGGAAAAATAGAAAAGGGCTCATTTTTCTGTTGCAAACGAGGAGTGGAACCACCAATACACCCCTGGTTGGTCATTAGTTGCCCAGGTGAGCGTGGCCAGACCAGGGCTCAGACAAAAGCTGGCTGGCATTTGAGTCAGAAATGCCATTTCCCTGGGATCAGCACTCTGGATGCCCCTGGAGACAGAGATGGGGTGAACCAATTGTTAGCTCAGTCACTTACCAAATACACTGTGAGGAGGCTTTCCATTGCCCCCCAAAGCCAGTTCAAACCCTGACAGCAATTTGTTAACGCACCTTTGGCATGCAGGCACTTCTGCAGGGAAAGCTAAAAGCCATTTTTGGCTGAGGATGGGAAATAAAGAGGAAGACAAGCAAGGCAGTGGAACTAGAAACCCACAGAGGGGAAGGGGATGTGAAGAACAGATCAGGATAAGACATTGTGTTGGCTACTTCCAGCCACCAGCTGCCAAGGGAAATAAAGGCACCTCACTCCAGCAAGCAGCAGGTATGTGCTAGAAATCTATGGGTCGTTAACAGGAATCTTATTCCATTCTTCTCTACCAGTGTGCATTTTGAATTTGCTCTTAGAACCCATCTCCTTGAACCATCTGAGCACATTTACTGAAACCGTAGTAATTAGATGTGACATCATCATTTTTAAACGGGCACAACTCCCTTTCTCTAAGAATCCACAAAAAAAAGCATAAGTTAAATCTAATAAATTTCCAGCTATCATCACAGTTAGAACAAATTCTTCGGCTCTCCTGTGTTTAATCACACGTTTACCTCAGAGAGAGCACAGCAAGAACTTTCATTTTTGCAAACCAGAAAAATGTAATGAAACATTATGTTGGTTCAGTGTATAAATTCCAATGTCACTGCATCCCAGAGGCAGAAAGGAGGAAAATTATGGGAAAAACTAATGGGTTCTAATGCTGTATATAAGCCTTGTGGTGGTAAATAAGGCCAAAGGAGGAAAATCTCAACACTACAAAATTACTCACCTTTGTGAACTGGACTATATGTACAGATATTTTTATAAACTCCTAAGAGGGAATCAGAAAATATTTAGGAGTGCCAGCACTTAACTGCGTGGTAGGTTTTTTGGTGTTCTCTCTAATATACAAATCTCTGAATGTTTTGTTGCAAGAGAGTTCATTAGTCATAGTAGACTATGTATCACTACTAAAGTATCTATAAAAGTTGGAATTTATTTTCCCTTCTTTCAAAGTTATGAACCAGAGAAACAGATTAAACACCAACTTTTCTGCATCCACATGTTCCCCCGATTGTGTTAGGAATTAAAAAAACAGCAGGTATTTCTTGGTCCACATCTATTTCATGGAAATTCTCTCAGCATTCATGCATTGTAATGACAGTTGACTGCCTGAAAAGAGCTGCTTGTATCTGTCTTAAGGTTTTTGCTGCGCAGACATGGACAAGTAGCACACGGGCTAATTATCTATGCCCCCCAAAAATGTGTCAGGGTAAGGAGAGATAATGTGGAGATATGGAAATATAAAGAAGATTAAGGAATGTTTTCACTGCCATCACTGCATTGCTTGTAGTTTGTTTTACTGTGTTTATACTATGCCTGTTATGAAGGTCAATCACATAGCTTTTCTGGCACAACTGCACAACCACTGCTCCCAACATTCCATTTTTATCACTCCTGCAGAAATACTTCCTCTGCCTAAGACAGAGGCACAGATGCTTCCCAGAAGAGTCTAAAATAATTCAAAGTGTAGGATGAAGAAGTGATAAAAAAATCCTGTTAATATTTGAAATAACAATTCCAGCAAGAAACCAGCACTATGAATAACTGTAATTAAATTTAATCTTGGAAGCAATCTTATATGGATACTGCTCAAGGATCACTTAACCTTTTTGCTATGTCATCACTGCCTTTCTAATTATAGACTGTCTACTTTCAGATTTGCAGATTGCTTATCTTCTTGCAAGCCCAATTTCAAACCTCAAGGTCTCCTTGAGGTCTTTTCAGCATTTTCAGGGCACTCTTCTATTTTTTGACAGAACCACATCTTTTCTTAGTACAGTCTTTTCTCAGTGTGCATGTTTTGAGTTTGGTACAAACAATGGTATACATTGTGTTTTATGTAGTCTAAAAGTTGTGTGCTTGCCTCTTTTTCTATAACTTCCATTGTATAGAGGAGTAGTATATTAGTATATATTTTCTTTACTGTAGAAGAAAATAATTATTCACAGAAGAAGTAAAGAAAATAATTCTTCACAGTGCTGAAAAGATGTTGGAAAGGAGCCCTTCTAGGAAACACATCAAAAGAAAGCAAATGAGGTGACTGACACAATGTGCTAATGTCCGTATTTTTGTTTAAGCCAATGCCAAAATTTCTAGGCGGGCCAGAATTTCACTGGTCTTTCACAAAATGACTCTTGTAACTTGGAAACCAGAAAAAAAAAAAAAATTGGTCACCCAGAAGCAGGGACTGATGAAACGGGATTTTCTTCTATAAAAACCATCAGCACTTTTTGTTAAGGTTTAGGGCAAAGTCCCTCTCTGGGATCTAGGATTAGAACAACATTCCAAGTAAATGAGAAGACAAACGGAACATTCCATGAAATTAGGTGAAGGTTCCTGTGAGTGGCATGACTGATGGCAGATTTCTCGAGCAACTAGTGAAGGGATGAGGGGATCATTGTAGCAGTCAGTAAAATAACTAGAAATTACTTTCAGGCAAAGCAAAATCAGAACACATACACATTGAGGCTGATGATTTACTGCAACAGAAAATAATAAATACCAATAAAGCCTCAAGAAGAAGAAAATATTTGGTGTTGGTTTTGCAAACTTGCTGTGCTAAAAAGCTATGTCATAGCAAGGCATGGAAAAGGACATCAAAGTATACACAAAAGGATAATTCCTTATTCCACGACTGGAGATTTCTGGAGAGAAAGGTCCAATGGTTTCTGTGGGGCAAACCGCAAAGATCAGAGTGAAGCAGCAGTAACTGTTCCCTCCTTGTCACATTCCTGCAGTATCACACCATCCTGAATTTGGACAGTGCTTCATCTTATAGTTTTGAAGCCAGTTTTGTACATGGCTTACAGATCTGACAGGAGTTTATTTTATAAATTTCTTTCACTTCTTTACTTCCCTAAAATAGAACCAGATCACCCTGGAATAGCTGAAGATTTAAGTCGTAATGACTTTAAAGGAAGAAAAACGTAACCCTTCTGGTTGAAATAATTTAGATGCTGCTTTTTCTCTGCCTTACAGTAACACACTGAATGTATATTTTAACAAATCCAGAGGAATGAATACAGAACATAATGCATTGAAGAATGATGGCTGAGATCTTTTGTCATTGGGAAGCCCTGAGAACAGGAAAATCCTACAGCAGAGTAGGTGAGTGCAAGCAAGTCTGAAGGGATATAATGCACACCAAAAAGAGAGGAGTGAGGAGAATGATTACAGAAGGAAACTAAACATGGTATCTGTGTGGTCTTTCAGAGGGAGACAGGGATAACTAGGCAGGATTTAAGAGGCAGCTGTTTGAGTCACAACCATGTGGCCTTTCAGTGTGCACAGAGCAAACACATATTTGCCCACAACAGGTAAAATTATACTGTGAGGTACACAGGCGCTGTAGCTCAGCTCGCAGGCTTTAGGTTTTTCTACCTACATAATTTTTGATCAGTATTTTATATCTGTTCTTAAAAACAGTTTTACATAGCTTCTTCTACCAGTTCCTTGCCTTATGACTAGAATGCTCTTCCTAAAACAATGCAGTTAGTCCTCACCCTCTTCCTCTTCAAGAAACAGAAGTGCCAACATATTTTCTGATTTGTCTTAAGTCATTCATAGCTGCCCCCCAAGAGTACTTTTTACTTCCCATTAAAAGAAAAATAAAGGAAGAGTTTCTCAGTCCAAGCTGGCCCCAGTAGTGTTGAAAATGTTTTCACAGGAAAAAAAAAAAACAACCAGAAGCGAAGAGGCAATTCAAATTAAGGCACATGCTATGTGTCAGTGTCCCCCCCACTTTGAACCTTGTGGTCTCTGCATTCAAAACCAATGTCAGACTTTAAAAAAAAAAAAAAAAAGAAAAATCAGAACTATGATATAGAGCACTGGGACAAAGCCTGAAGTTTATTTTTTCTCTTCTTACATGGAAAAATTGTCCTTTCTTTGTTACTAAGACAAAGAAAAAAAATCAACAAAACAAAACCAAAAAACTTATGCAAACTGTTATTTTTTGGCAGAAACAAACAGTTCCTGACCATCCACATCACCTATTTTGCAATCCTAGAAGTCCATGGTTCTGGCCTCTATTTCTAATCCATGAGAAACAGAACAAGTTCTGCGCTCAGATTATGCTTCTAGCACAGAGTAGGGTCACCAGCAGGTGAAATACTGCCCTGTTTCTTGGAAGCATTGCTACATCCCAGCAGGACACATTGAGACTGTAAATTTAACAAAATACGTCTCCCAATTACTCAAACTCTCTCATACAAAAGGTTCTAATTCAGGCAGGTTTTTAAGAACACATCCAATTCATCCTGATCCTCTCCGTTACTTGGGCTGATACAAGGTTATTTTTGGGTAAGAGCTGCTGTTCGTGTCCTGCAATGAAGTTGTCACAAACGGATCCATAATTCCATGCCTAGACCTTATAAAAAACCGAACACCATCCAAGAAAATGTGGTAATTACTTACGAATCCACATGGTTTTCAAAGGAAAGGAGGATTGGAAAGGGCGACGTCTTAAATGCACACTCAGCAATAGCTTCTATTACTTCCTAAAGAATCAAAATAAACACAGTTACAAATTTGCGCCTCTAAAGAAACAGTGGTTTAGTCCTTGAAAGCACAAAAGACCCACGAAGCCTGAAATTATTCCCTGTGATCAGACCTTTGGTTCTGAACATCCCAGGATGCGCTTTTGCCACAACTAGATTTTTCAACCTGAACTGTAACCAAATCTCAAAAACGTCTGATGGGTCTCCAGCACCACATTCCTCAAGAAATGACTTATGCCTGCCAAAATGAATTGTTTAAATATAAAACTCAGTCTCTGTGTGGAGCTGTTCCGTGCCTGGAGCCACAACTTTTGTGTACTGTTCTGCATAATAATAAACATGTTCTGACAAAGGAATATCTCCTAACCAACAGCACAAGCACGTATCCATAAAATCTTCTGTTACTCTGACTCACAAATTTTAGTTCCCTTTTTTTTTTGGATGACAGAAATCCCTTCAAGGCAAAAAAAAAGAGGAAAAAAAAAGAAAACATCACTCAGTTCAAGGAGTTGGCCATGTAGTAATCACCGAACAGTGCACTCAGGAACTGAAACTTCCATAAAGTTTCCTTTCAGTTCTGATGGAAAATGGAAATCCAGTAAAAAAATCATTTGCTAGCGCTGATTTTAGTGGGTGCACAACACAGTAGTGCACTCACTGTTACAAATGATGAAATGTTTCCCCCTTGGAACACAAATCTTTTTTCAGAAGAACATAAAACGCCAAAGACTTTCCACATGCATTGCTATCAAAGTCTGGAGTCTACAAGAGCCTCACACTCTGGTGTTTATAAGAACCCATAAGGATGACTAAAACCTAAAAGATTTCTTTATTTTAAACTAGCTTTCTCTGGGTATTCCTTCTATTCTTTCTCTGCACTTTTAAAGGCTCCATTGAGGAGCATAACACCAAGAAATCCACTTCCTCAAACAAAAGCTGAACTTCTGGTATGTTCTTCTGGTACATTTATTCTCAACTGCCTTCCCAGCAGCAAAAGGGGATGAAGTCCTGCACGAGTGGGGAAAATAACCTAGAAGGGTAAACACTGATGAGATCTGGGGATGAAAAGATATTGGTTCAGTGGAGAAAGGTGTGTGCTGGTGATTCAGGCTTGCACTGCATTCAGATGTCAAGGCAAATGCTCCAAGAGGAACAACATGGCAGGCTCACACTAGACTCCAGCTTCAGAATGACCCACCTACAACAGATCTCCAAGGTACACACACAGGCAAAGAACACACAGAGATTTCTGGTTATGGCACGACAAATATAGGTGTTCCCTACAGGATCTCACCCTGAGGCAAATCTTACGGATTTCTGGGGGTCACAAAGCAAGGGAAAAGCCAACGAACCAAAAATACCAGCAACGTAAGGATGGGGAGTGGGCACTGCTCCTACCTCCACACTCCAGGAAGTCTACATGAGGCAGTGAAAACTGGCAGACTGAGCAGAGCCACTGTGTGCCACAGTCACGCCAAGAGCGTGAGCTGATAAATGATTCCGCATTCAGGACTCAGTGATCACTCTGAGTTGATTCACACACTTCTGACACATCATTTCGCTGCCATTTTGCTCCTCCCCAGCCAAGCAGAACACTTGGAGTGTTGAAAAGAGATCAGCATTTTTCCGTGGAGAAAAAACAAGGGCTCTGAAGTGACAGATGAAATATTCCTGAGGAGGTTTCAAATGCCTTCCACTACCTCTCCTGCAAACACAATGCCTAGGGTTCAACATCTAAATATCCAGGGATAATCCTCCTTCCTGCTAATGACCCTTTCAAGAATCAGATTAACTTTATTTTAAATTCCTGCTCATGACCAAAGCAGTTGAGAGCTATCTTCCTTAATTAAAGGACTTGCAGCAATCAAACCCTTGCCTATAAACATAATTGGCTGCACATAAACACAACTAGGAAGTTAATAACAAACGTGCAAGAAGGCTGTTTCATATTTCCCTGTGATTAACTCAACCAGTGAAGAATTGGAGAAAACAAGTTGAAAAAAAAAGGAGTGTTCTGATGCATGTGGAATTTGCTGTTGTGTCTGTGTAGCAGCATTGTTTGGTTTTTTCTCCTAAAGGAAGGCACTAGAAGACAAAAAAACCCAGCCCAACAACTCATGCTTCAAGCGTGGGAGACGCCTCAAAGCCGTGGCCAGTCCAGAAGCCACATTTAATCCCTGTCACATAACCAAAGTGAGTAATGTACATTTCCCCACATATTCCTGCACACAGCAGAGTTGAGAAATGTATTTCCACGGTGAGTTAGTGTCTCAGACAAAGAAGAATTATTTCTTCACAGTTCAAAAATTATATCCTGATATATCATTAGAAGCTGTGCTGACTCCCAGTCTTAATGCTACAGGAAAACACCTCCACGGTGGCTCCTGAAACACCTTGGATCAATACCATCTTTAGGAATAACAAGATAACAATTTAAGGTTACTGCTAAGGGTCTAGTATCTGCCTTCTATTACAAAAAAAGGAAATGGAAGATGAAATTCAGTAACACAGACGACATGTCAGGGTTTGAATGGCACAAATATACCCTCACAATCTCCAAAGATACTAATTTTGCTTTTTCAACCTCCAGTGCTTTGGATTTGATCCCAAGTATCAGGGCCAAGGGTAACATTGCACACACTGTTATTAATATTTTAAAATTGTGAACATAATGCTGAGTGTCTGGACCCTGTGGATGGAACGTGCTCATCTGGGCATGAGCAGCATATTCTCTGCTCACAGGGATTTGAAGGCTTGCAAGTTGTAGAGATTTCCATGATAGCTGCTGTCTCCTGCCTCAGTTCAGCACTTGTCTCCCACTTCCACTCAGCAAGCAAAGAAGAGAAAAAGAGTGAACTAATACATTGGGTACTGCTGTTCAAATCCTTGTGGCCTTTATCTGCTCCCCGCTGTGTGCCACAGAGCTGTAACCCACACCAGTCCCTCACAGCCCCTTCTGACACCCAGCTGTGGTGGCACTGCCTGGTCCTTCAGCCCTGGCTGAGGTCTGTTTCTCTCCCTGTGAGATCCCCTGCAAGGACGTGCACAGGAGCACAGTCCTGGGCACTGAGCCCAGTCCCCAGATGGCACTGCTACCACACCATATCATCCCCTCTCCTCTGACTGCCATCATCACCTGGAACCTCTGCCTGTGCAAGATCCAAATACTACAGCTCTTGTCTTCCAGTGATTCTGCATATGCTCTGAAACCTCCTCCTCAAGCACCTCTTTGCCCTCACATCCCCCTCCCCTTTGCAGTGATGTTCTGGCGACTGTTTCCCATGAAAGAACCCGCTGCGGCTGCAGCTGCTGAAGAGCAGCGTGCTGTCCTGCTGTACCTTGAAGGATATTTCAGTTGTCATAGTGAACCCATGTGTGATGACAGGCTCCTCCTCTGCTGTCCTCCCCTTCCAGCAGTCCAGCTCCACACAGCGGCAGCCTGACAGCAGCACTTGCCGATACATCTCCACCGATGAGTTGCCAGCCAGCTGTCCAGCTGTGATAGCACAAGAACAGGAAAAAGGGGAAGTCGTTTGGGGCCTCGGGAGTAAATACAAACAGTCTAACAAAAATGAGAATTAACAGCAGCTTTTATCCTCGGCTGAGAAGAATAACACTCAAAGGCATGGGAAAAGAGTAAAAATTGTGATGGAAATAACTTTGGAAGGGTCAGTGTCGTGGTTGGGATTCTACCCTCAGTCAGATATGAATGAGGAGAAATGACCCAACTGAACTCAGTTCAAAAACTTCTGATAGTCAGCATCAAACACATGAAATAAAATAATAATAATTAAAAAGGCTTAGCTGGACAAGACTTTGTTATGCCTTGACAAGCAAGGTGAAACTCAGATGCGACTCAGGACACCAAGATCACATTTTCTCACAACATGCAATACAGTTTAGTACACGATGAAACAAACCTCCTGCAGTCACTAATGGCACCGTTATTAGGTCTCAAATCAATATTTAATACACTAACCACTGCATTGAGGTGGTCAGTTAAATTTCCTGATGCATTACGTAGGGAAGAAATTTAATGTAACTGACAGCTTCCAACAGTGACATAATATAAACAAGGAAAACTCACCTTTCCCCAAATTCAGGAACTATTAAGAAAAAACCCCACACAGAAAGAAACCCCAACCCAAACCACCACAGAAGATCAGTTGGATTCAGGGAAGGATATCCAGCCAGGGTGGCTTCATCAGCTGCAACAGGCTTGATTCCAATCACATGGATACAAATTTCTTGCAGCAGAGAGGTAATGGAAGAATGGCTTAGCACTTCTTTCAGATGTAAAGAAAATGGATGCAGTTTCCTGCTTTGTAACAGACTTGTTGAGAAGATCTTCCTGGATTTCTTGAAGGGAATTCACTTCCTTTCTAAAGATGCAGCTAATTTACATAAATATTCTTTGCTGACGGGGGATATATAAATGCTTCATCTAGACTGGCACATAATATAATGCAGATTACTCTAATCCTCATTTTATTGTCTCTGTTGTTCTATGTTTAGGTTTTCTGAAAGGAAATACACATTTGGGATTTGCTTCACAAAATAGCATTGTCTGCTTTTGCTCTGTTTTTACCTTCTACTAAAAACTGCAACAAAACCCTTTCTATTTGAAAACTCCTGTTTCCTGTTTCTGTCTCACACAGAAGCAGCAGCAATCATAAATACTCCACGAGGTACTAACATTGCTCCTGTTCAAATCCACAAGAATTCTCAGCTTCTGCTGGAACCAGTGGGAAACACCTGTTAATAACAGAAGAAACTGGCCAGTGCTAGAAAGCTCTGAAAATATGGATCTACTGAGCTACATTCACTTAGAAAACTGTTCCAATGCTGTCCTCCTTTTCCTTCAAAGCATTTTGAATTTGGATTAAGCAACTATTATAATTAACAAACTCTACTTTCTGTGAGACCCCTGGTAGTTATCACTGTTAAGTGATAAGATCTTCAACCTTCAAAAGTGCTTAAGTAAATCATGACACGCATCACTTTCCATGACACTTCTCCACACCACCTTATTAATAAGGCTCAAGCATTTTGGAAGGATTCCCTCGAAGGATAAGAGGGTATCCAACCTCCAAACCATACAATCTTCAGAAAGACTCCCAGTCAGAGTGTAAAATGCCAGCACATATTTTAACAGTCTCAGTAGCTGTTTTTTCTGAAATACAGACTATGAGGAATGTTCCCTCTTTTTTTTTTTGCACATATTATTTAGAAATTTCTGTTGTTTGAGTTTCTATTTGCATTTATTCCAAAATATCCCTTTTGAATTCTACAATATGATCACACAGATACTAAAGGGAACACTTCCAGAATATTTTTAATAGCCTGAGTACTGATTAATTTTTTAATACTGGAAATTGAAAGCATTCTGTATTCCCTGCTATAACATAAACAGCGTCTACAGTAATACCATCACATTTGCATCCCATCACCCTGTATGGGCTAAGGAGAAATGGATTTTGATAAATACTCACTTTTCTGAAAAACATCATCAGCCAAATGATACCTGACAGGACACTGTGCAAAATGAGCCAGTGCTGACTGACCCAAGATGAGGACATGGGCCAAGCTTCCCCATCCAGAGCAGTTCCACACTGCTGTAACACTAAGCTGCTCAGTTCTCAGCAAGTGCATCCTTGCTGGGTCCTTTCACCACTGTTCTCCCAAGTAATATACGGACTTAGAATGTAGTTGCCATTTAAGATTTATTTCTCCCCCAAACTGAGGAACATTTGGAATCACCTGTCTCTTCACTACCCTGGCAACAGAGGCTGCTTTGGCCCCCTTGCCCAGCCACAGCCCTACCTTGTCCCAGCATGAAGTGCCCGTATCCTCCCTTTGCAGGGCACAAACGTGAGCTGCTAAACCTCCTCTCTCCAGGCAAGTCCTGGAAAAGCAATCATTGCTCTGGATCATATGCTGTGGTGTGCAGTGTGCAAGCTCAGAGCCCGGCACTGCTGGGAGCTGACCTGACTCCAGCAGCAACAGAAGGTGCTGGCAGTGAAGGTTTTTCAGACGCAGTACATTTATCTGAATTTATTTCCCTCCTGAGCTGTTTTGCCACGCACAGGACAAGTGAATTAGACCCCACACTGTGACATGTTCTGCTACTGCCTGTATGTAAGGCAGAATGAGGCTCTCACCCTTGGGTGGTTTTTGAACACTTCACACTAGATCAAAGCAGGATGTGTGGCCTGGCTTGCTCTGGCCAGCAGCAGGAAGGCACTTGCTCTGAGCACTGATTCAGGTTCCCCCCAGCAGAAGATGCAGCACTGGAGTGTGCCAGGATCGACAGACTCTGTGGTGTAACCTTGTCCTGCCTCTGAGAACCCCTGGAGAAAGACACACTGCACGACCAGCTCAGTCTGTCCAACTGCACTGAGTGGGATCAACTGGGACCTACTCAGAGAGCACTTTCCGTGCTGCTGTCTCTGTGTAACTCAGCCTTCCACCAGGAATGATGTGGGGCTGGAGGGGAACTTGCCAGACCTTTCTGAGCTCAACACAACAGCCAGCCAAAAACTGCTGCTGGTGGTATGATATGCTCAGAGCAGGCACCACCAAGCTTTCCTTCCCTTCCATATGGTGCTTTCCAGCTTGGAAACTGCAAAGACACTGTTTTGGAGGCTCTGGAGGTGAAGAAGGTTTCAAGCAAGTGTTGAACGTAGATAACAAGCAGCAACAGTTAGGACTGAGGAACTGCTGAGAACAGAAAAGCTGGAGGCTGGTGGAGGAGAGGTCACAGCAGCAATAAAGAAGAGAATGTGCCCCTCATGGGAAATTTTCCTAAAATCAACTGAAAGTACTGGACTGTAAGCAGGGAAGCAGATGCTGAAGGTGGATGGGATAGTCCCACATAGGCTACCTGTGCTCAGCTGACAGCTCTGCCACCTACTGCTGATATTATTTTTTCTTTTAGCCAAAATATGCATTAAAGGCTTCTGACAACAGCAGTGACCTGAGGTGACCTGAGGTGAGACTGGTGAGGCACCAGAAAAAGCAGAGTTGCACTTTAACAATTAATAGGAATAAAGATATAAATATGATACCAGTGAGAAAAAACATGACAGACAGCAAAAAAAGTTTGCAGAAGATGACATTTCTTTAACTTAGCCCAGGTTCACTATAAATCACTTTCTTCATGGATTTTTACCTTTGTTCTTGAAAACTACATTTTCCTAAGAAAAAGAAAGCAATAACACTCCTAACTAAATAATCAGGACTTGATGTACTGCCAAGGGTTTCTACTAAAGGCTAGGAAAATGATCAGTGTAATTAAAAATAAATTCAGAGTGTGCACATGTTTCTTTTTATGTTATAATGTTGCTTCTTTGTGCATGCTTTTTCTGGGTTAGAAAAAAAAACTAACATAGGGAGAGATAAATGGGAGGACATTAAGCACAGTGATCATAAAGTATTGCCAGACTGAATGGTTCTCTTATTGTCCTAATAATTATTACATGACTAGTTGTTATTTCACGGCTTCAGTAAGGGCAAAGGTGCTTCCCCCTTCCAAGGCCATAAGCACTTGAGCAGATCCTTCAAACTCTGCTTGGGAAAAAGAACAGCCTGCCACCATTCATTTTATTAATTTTACCTTTTTGCTGGAAGAAAGCAGATGGGAGTGTGATTGCTGTACCTGGTCTAACCTCATAGCAAAATGTGAGGCTGTCAGTTTTTGTAATAAATGGATAAACATCAAATCATTTAATCCCATTGTTGGCCAGCTGCCACACATCTACCGAACATAATGAACCCACTGAAAAGGGAAGGGCTTGTGTTTTGGGCCTGTAAATGTGAAAATGGACACTCCTCTAAGAAGGAATTGAAAAGAGTTTCAAACTTCTTTTGCACTATTCCCTGAGTTTACTCTGATTTACTCCCCTCAGTTTACTATGCCAGGAATATTATGGTAAATTAAAGGGCTGAAGATTGTATTTATGGAGCAGATCATCCTGAGTGCAATCACACAGCACCTACAGGATGGACAAGGGATCAGACCCAGCCAGCACGGG
>JAWWES010000115.1:1092922-1137848 GCA_035583135.1 Lophotriccus pileatus
ATTCACCGTCCCTGGAGGTGTTCAAGATGAGGCTGGATGTGGCACTGAGTGCCATGATCTAGTAATCACAGTGGGGTTGGATCAAGGGTTGGACTCCATGATCTCGGAGGTCTCTTCCCACACAGTTAATTCTATGATTCTGTGATTTCCAAATGTAGCTTCTGAAGTTACTTAGAAATGCAGGCAGAGAAACCCACAGATGTAATCTGAGATGATTTGCAGACTTTCACATACAAGTCAAAGCAAATTTAGCGAGTGTCAAGGTAAATAATTAAACATGTGAGGTCACTTGCAGTGCAGTTAAAAAAATCTAGGACAGGTTGGACTAATCAGGAATTCCCACCCTTAATTCTCTGTTCTTTGGCTTCTGTGCTTCTAGACCTTTGGATCACACCTCTGTCCTGACCAACCCTGACAAAAATCCGTGGTGTGGCACTGGCTATAAATTCATGCTGGCAGAGAGGACAGCAGTGCTTTATCTCTTCAGACCAACTTTAAACTGCACCCTCTTTAAATCTCCCTGTGGGCCTGTGCTCCTCACATTTGTAAAACAGCTTTACTGCTGTCTCCCAGAAAATCTGTACAAGGCTGAAACATTTGGCTTATGTGGGTCCTAATCCTCACTGACAGAACACAAAGTCCACACTTGAGGTAAGAGGCCTGCAAAATATCAGAGTTAAAAACTGCTTTTGCTTTGGCCACGTCTGCACTCTTCCAAAGAGCATAAATTTCTGCATATTGGAATCATAACTTAAAAGGGGCCCCACTGATTTTCACTTCTTTTACTTCAGGGAAACAAAACAGCTGTCAAACAAAATACTTATGTGACAAGTTTTAGCACAAAACACTTTTTAAAGCCAAGATATAAACCTTTAAAAAATGGCACCTAATGGAAACAGTGACAGTTCATTCACTTTATGAAGGCACGAGAAGGTGCCATACAAACTGTTATAACAAACATAAACCAGACAAAAATAACTCCCCCAGCTCTGTTTAAACTGGGCATCACCACTGCAGGGGTTTGTTTATGTTTTGGCACACTGGCATTCAGAAGAACTTGGTCAGTTAAAGCCAGTCTGTCAATAACATTAAAAGCCCTACATTATGCATAAGTCACATTTTTAGCACTTAGTGCAGCATTACTTTTTATATTTGACATAATGTTGAGCTCTCTATCAAACATGACAAAATAAACATCAAATCAAACAGGAGAGACAGAACTCCCTGTGCATGTCTGCTTGTCAAAAACATTTGTTCCTACATAAACTAAACTAAAATAGTAAATTTACAATTATTTTCTCACAAGTTAACAGTACCTTACACTAGAAAACTAGTGCCAAAAGTTGAATTCCCAAACTGTCTTTGTTTTTTTCGAATCTTAAAGTATTGTTGACGATTTGCTGTGCAAATAATATAGTTCAGACTGTAACTCGAATTAACAGGAGTTTCTGGGTGCTCAGCCTCTTAAAAAACATGACAGCACCTAAAAATTTCAGCTCAGATATGAGATACAGTCAGGGAGCAGAATTCTACCCCTTGCATATATGGACTGTCAGAAAGTTATGTGCCATGTTGGAACCTCCCTAATCTCTGAATCAAAGAAAATTTCATGGAGCTTAACAAACTGTCAGATTTAATGTTTAGGGGCAAATTTATTAGCTACAGAGATGTTTTCCATATACTGCCCTGCACACTTGTTCATCTGTCATCAAAAGTACATCATTCATTCTCCTCCCCAAATACAGACCTTAATCTGGAATCCTATCTGAGCTGAGGAAAATTTTCTGACCAGACTTTATCTGAACAACGCCACTGCTGTTCACCTGTTAATAAAAGTATATTTGATGCAGTTGTGTGCATTTGATGCAGTTGTGTACAGACCAGAACAACAACCAAGAGCCACTCTTGCTTCCCCGAAGGCTGAACTCCATAATTTCCTGCTGATGGCTTTAGTGTATTTTATGGTACCACTGAAAACATGCTAAGAATTCCTGTAAGATAAGAAATCAGATCTGTCCAACACTGTACCTGTGAGGTACGTGTTGTGTGAGGAATTGATGAAATAGTGTGACAGTGGTTGAGACATATCTTCATTTAAATCCAGTTTCTCAGGTGGAACGACGCCGTTTTCTTCTCCACTCAGGTATCGCATAAATCCATCCACTGATATCTGTCCTGAGAGAAACACAGATCCAGAGAAAGCACCAGTTAATGTCAAGTGTGGATTTTGTGACATATAGATGTTAAGTTCAATATACGCTTACATAAAGGTACCTGTGAAAGACCATATAACCATCAGCCCGGCCTTCACCCACTTATCCATATATTCTTTTGTTCCTACTTCCTCATTTTCAGCCATATGAGTTGCAGTTAACTCACATCCCTTCAGCTGTACCAAAGATAAATCATTTCACAACCAGTGTCTACAGAAAATCAAGAGCACGGGCGAATCAGAGCTACAGAAGGCTGTAGGAACAGAGAAAATAAATCTAAGCCTATCAAGGAAAGGGGTGTTTTGGGGACCAAACAAAGCACACTTCCCAGAGAAAATCAAGACACCTGCAGAGATCCACAGACAGGTAACTTTGACCTCTCCTGAGTTTGGTCCAGTGTGCGTATATGAATGCAATGGAACCGCAAGGCAAAGCAAAACAAACTAAATGAAGCACCTTCCAAGTGGGAACTAAGCTTTGCTTTGTAATTTTTATATTTATCTTCTAATTCATCTCTCACCGGAGTGCCAGCATAAATGATCATTTCATACGCTGCCGGCAAATTAGAAAGCTGAGTCCTATCCTCAGCTTAAATATCACCACTGATCTCAGTGGAGTTGCGCTGATTACATCAGGATGAATTCTGCTGTCAAGCCTTCTGCATAAAGTTGACTTTAGGGTGTCAATTTGTACATTTAGACTCAAAAAAAAAATACAAAATCCAGTAGTCTATATTTGAAGATTAATGCTTCACTGAACAAATTAGAGACAGTTTTTCTTGCCTGGCATTTTTTGTTATTTTGTTTAGATTCCATCTGTTGATTTACTCAACCATCCAGCTTTACTTAATTTAGCTGTACAGTAAAACAAGTCTGCTGTATCTGTGAAGAACCTTGAAGCATCTATGTGCTTGGTGACTCTTAACAGGGAGAATTTCTTGTCTCTTGTCCCCAGCCCAAAATGTTCTGCACAGTGTCTGTTAAAAAAAACCCTTGGACTGTGGCATTGAAAAATGGAAGAGTTCAGTTCAACTCCTGACTCGGCTGCTCTCTCTTTTTACCCTAAAACATATAAGGTTACACATACTTTCCTAGCACATGAAACAGTAACAGGCAACCCTGCATAATTTTCTTTTTTAAAGCTTATGACCACATGATGCAAATATAGCACATAAAGCATTCACTTAAAATCTGTACTTAGATTTGAGGACTTGGCTCTTGATCAGAGAGAAGAAGATGTAACAGCCTTAAAGTGCAGATCCTCATTTTCATAACAACCCAAGACTGGTGGCACTGAACAAACTTATTTGTATGACAAGAACTGTAGTGACAATACAGAGCAATGCAATTATCATTCATTCTTACAACAACTGTAAAATTGTTGGGAAGAAAACCATCAGATCCATCCACTATTTTAAGGCTGTACTCTGAGTGCAATCTTGTCAGGCTCCACAGCTGCTTTGCTAAAGAGTAACTAATCATCCATAGACTTTCCTTTTCACAAAAAAACTTCGAGATGGTGAAAATCGGGGAAAAAACCCAGCACTGAGGTTTTTCCCAAAACTAAGGATTTAGAAGCATCTCTTCTGCTGCATGAACCTACCGGAGGAACATTCAGAATGCCAACAGTATCAGGTGCTAGCATGGAGTTAGCCTGACCTAAAAATCCACCTGAGAACTCTGTACCAAGTTCACTGGGACATAAACAGGGTCTGGGGTGTGCATTCATACCATTCTAACAACATCATACTGGGAAAAACAGTTAAGATCCAAACAGGATAGATGCTACACAGGGAATCAGCAAAGCCATGTCACATTATAGAGCTGAAGATCCTAATGTTTGAGACAGCTCAGTCAGAGTAATCTTCAGTATCTGTGGTCTTTTGTGTCCTTTCAGCCAGACTAGGAGAGTTTTCCTGTCATTCCTGCTCTAGGCTAAAATGAAATGTAGTAGTTTTCATACACACAATTCCCCAAAAAAACTGTGGCATCATAATCACCCTATTCAGAAAAAAAGGCTTCCGTTTTGTTACATGGATAGTCAGGTCGATTCATACAGACATAGTTTTCAAGGTTCTCAAAGTGATCTCTGTGTTTAATCCTCAGAGTGTACCTGACAAACAGAGTCCTCGCAGTCCTTGTTTATCAGATGGAGACCTGAAGCTGAGGATTAACTAACGGAGCAGACAATAGCCCATGAAAAACCTGTGGCTTAAGCTGGGAGTTGAACTGCACAATCTCTTGAAGCCTGTCTGGGTGAACTTGAGCACCTCTGCAATAACAGGAAGCCAAGCCCAGGCCTGCACTTCCTCCCTTCTCTCTGTTTTGTGGTTCACTCTGCTTCCTTGCTTCCTTCCACACTGAAGTAAGACAAGCTCTGCAGAGTGGTCCTTCTGTGCAGTGCCGCTGGTATTAGCATAAATCACAGCAAGTATTATCCACATGTATAATTAGATAGTTTCTGAGTTACACAGTTGTCTGAGCTTACGGCTGGAGAATGCTATTTTCCCCATCATAATTAAGCAGTCAGCATTTCAGAAAGTGAAGCAATTTGCAAGTTCAATTATAACCAGTATTGCACCAGTGAGATTTTTCTCTGCAGAACAGAGATGGCAGATGTCAAAGGGGCTTTGTATCCTGGAAATTAAAGAGTACATTGTTTGTGACCATTGTCAATGATATTCTGAAGTCAACTGCAGTGAGGATGACCCTCGGTGGACACTCATGCACTCATGAGGCTATTTTGATAGCCTCAATGTATTGGTAAGGTTTGTTCTCTGTTTCCTTAAGCATGTTACAAATTTGCCACTGACACTGCCAAGGAAAAAGTAATATGTGATCAGTTCTTTCCATTACAGCTGTCACCTTTTATCTTCAGGTATATATTAGAAAGATTTAATTAGATATAAAAAGTTAGAGAGAAAAGAGACACATAATGCAAAGACACAGAGACATGACAGATCCTCATGTTTTCCTTTTTTTTTTTTTTTTCTAAAATTATCTGAGCCCTACAATTTTGATGACATTTTCAAAATATCCAGTGTGCTTCATAGAGTTAAAATTGTAGAGTTAATAGGCTTGACTTTTGCACTCATCACTGTCATGTCAAATCTGATCTGATGTCTCTTGTTGGGACAGAGGCAGACCCAAAACTCACTGGTGTTTATAGAAATGCTACCACCACCTGCAGTAATGCCTGGTTCCAGATCTTCCTAAATAACCCCGAGTGCAATGCAACAAAGGACGAGACTCCAGCTGACTCCTTTAGCCATGCTGGAGCAGAGCACACACAGATGTAACCACAGCAGAAACCATGTCAGCAGCTACAGCCCTCAGCAAGATCCTTCCCTCTGCAGGGTTTGGAGTTTGCCAGCACTAGAAATTTATTTTTTTTTCCCCTTCAAATATGTCTTCTCTAATTTATCTGATTAATCAGAATTTCTCTCCCTATGGGGTCACTCAGTAGTGCTCTATTAAAACACCTAAGCAACACAAACATAAAAATGCTTCCTTTCTCCTGTGGTGTCTAGCCAATTTAATGTTCAAAACTTAACTCTTTCCCCTGGTGCGACTGGGATGCCTCACACTGAACAGGGCAGGAGCTCCTCATCCTCATCCTCCTCTCCCTCTTGGGCTCCTTACCCTTTTCCCCTCACACTTTGCACTTTTCTCTCCTCACACTTTGCACTTTTTCCCTCACACTTTGCCCTTTTTCTCCTCACTTTCCACTTTCCTCCCCTCACACTTTGCCATTTTTTTCCTCACCTTCCACTTTCCTCCCCTCACACTTTGCCCTTTTTCTCCTCACTTTCCACTTTCATCCCCTCACACTTTGCCCTTTTCCCCCCTCACACTTTGCACTTTTTCCTCCTCACACTTTGCACTTTTTCCTCCTCACACTTTGCCCTTTTTCTTCCTCACACTTTGCCTTTTTTCCTCTCACAATTTTCACTTTTTCCCCTCGCACTTTGCACTTTTTCTCTCACACTTTCCCCTTTTACCCGTCATACTTTGGCACTTTTTCTCCTCGCTTTCCACTTTCCCCCTGCACTCTTTTCACTTTCTCCCCTCACATTTTGCCCTTTCTCCCCCTCACAGTGTGCACTTCCCCCCCCCTCACACTTTCCGTTATTTCCCTCACACTTCACACCTTTTTCCTCACATTTTGCACTTTTTTCCTCATACTCTCTGCTTTTCCTCCCTATGCTCAGCCCTTCTGGATAAATCACAGTGTCTGTCAGAACCACCAACTCCGGCTCCGAATCGCAGCTCCTCAGGTGTGGTGTTGTTGGTCTCCGGCCTCAGTGGACCAAGGAAGTTTATGATGAACGTCAGCCGCAGGGGATTTGATTGTCAAGGCACACGTAAGTGGCCAGATAAAGTTTGGTTCCTGCCAAATAAATAGCAGATCAATTTTAATGTTTCTATTGTGCCTTGGAACAGGTCTGGAAAATATAAGAACAAGTATTGAGGAGAAATACAACAGCATCTAACGTATTCCTGGTCACAGACGTTGCCAGTACCTCAAAATTAGAAATGTGTAGCTGAACACTTGTGTAAAGATTATCTAAACTTTGATGTAACTCTACAAATGTATCTGAATTAAAAATTTTCAAGAGCTAGAGGCACTGGAAAGTCTAGAAATATCTTTATATGCCTCTCTTTGTATTTATACACCTACAATACTTCCAAAACCCATTCTCTAAACAAGAAGGAGGCTTTTAAAAGAAAAGGACCTTGATTTCTCCCTGTATTTTGAACATTTTACCCATTTCTAGGTATGAAATGCAGGGCACAGCGCCCTCACAATCAGGACTGCCCACTTGCCCATGCAGACACTTAATCACACTGTGAAGTTCCCCTGCCATCATTTCACAACACAAATCCAGTCCAAATTTATACAGACCTATCCAAACCAGGTTCTGGCTTTAGCCCTGCACTACTCTTCTGTGCTGAGGATCTAAGCTCTGTTTGCACTTGAGTTGCCCATGTCAGCAGTCCTTCTGTGGGTGCCCACAATCCCCTTTCTACCCCACCCTTCTGATTTGGAAGCTCAGCTTTATCTTCCAGTTGCTTGGTGAAGAGTTTGTCAGCGATAGTCCCACCTGCTGCCTCCAAACATCACTACTGCAGAAAGGAAGAGGAAGCCCACAGAAGGGATTCCAAAAACGTCCCCAGCAGTGTTTCTCCAGCAGCAAAGTGTGAAGCAGTTTCTTAGCAAGCAGTTCCACAGGACACCTCAAACTGCTGCTCCATACAACCTTCAGGGCAGTGAAATTTATGCAGAGACCAAAAAAAGAACCCCCAGATTGACAATCAAGTGAAGTAAACCAAATCTGGCATTTTTTCACTAAAATCTGAAAGGAAGGAGAAGTAATTTTGTACTAGAAGAGGAATATGCTGAGAGATTCCACTGAATTTCCTGGCTGTGATCAGCTTCATTACACAAAACATAGGAAGTGTTTGTGCAACAGCTTTATCTTTTTCTTTATCCCTGGCTCCAACTGATTGCTCCAAAACAGTTACAAGGGAGAAAAAAACCCCAAAGCACAATGAAATGGCAAGTTCTGAGCATTTCACAGTATTTCCACATTAGCTCTGGCTACATAATCCCATACCTTCCACACTGGATCAGACACATAAATTCTCCTGGATGGCAGTTTAAAGAAACCCACATAAAAATGTAACCGGTACTGTGTCTGTAAGTATCAAGATTCTTTTCTGGTCTACAGTTGGTCAGCTGTAAAGACAGCAGAAGTCAGTTCCGTTATCCCAGAGATCCTTTTTCCTTGGAAGCTCTTTTCAGGCAGGTGACATACTGCTGGCAAATGATCTATTGAAAATTCACAAAATTTATAGTAATTACATGAATTCTCTTTTCTATGACCCTTAGATCTTGTCAACACTCATAAATCAAAATGTTTTCTTCTGCAGTTTATGAGATCAGGAATATTCCCCTTCCTGGGAGATGGTGCTCACAAGTTTACCATGAAACAGGAATTACAGCCAGCCAGCTGAAATGGTTGACAGGATAACCTTTACTTTGTGAAAATACTTCTCAGAGGCTCCAAGACTAACTGTCTCTTCATCATCTCTTTGAGTAGATGCAGAGAACCCAGCACATTTCTCTCATCAGGGCCCATGACAGTCCTTGTGCAGGGCCAAGGCACTGTGCATTCCCTGTGCCAGCACAGACACAGGTAACAGCCCTGTAAAACTCTTCCCAAGCAGTTTCCAGGGCTGGCAAAAGCATAGGCTGCTTTTGACAGAGCAATCCTTCTTCTGCTGCTTAATGAGACATAGGTAACTTGACAAGATCCTGCTTTCCCAATCTCCTTAGAGTGCCAGCGACCAGCATGTTGTTCTGGATGTGGAAGTGCTTGTGTGTCCCTGGGAGCTTGCCAGCTCATCAACGGAGGACATAAACCCCTGCTCACTCAGCACCTGCAGCAAGGTGCCAAGCACAAGATAAAAGATGTGGGGCTTCAAAGTAGGGCTGAGCCTCCAAAAGAAGCTTCTCCACAGTTCAGTGCCCTCTGTGGAGGCCCAGGATAAAGACCAAAACCACAGCAGTGCAGCAGTCTGGGGGAAACACAAAAGTGCAGCTAACCTTGCAAACCTTTCAACCCAACTGCTGGATCCAAACTCTATCCCCTTGTTTTGTCAGGTACTCTGGATGTGCAGCTACTCCATTTTCCCTGGAGTCTGGCTATCCTGCTCCAAGGAGCCTTTCAGTCCTTTTGTCAGGCTTGGGACAGAAAACAAGAGAGGCACGACTGACAGCAGAAAAGACCACTTATCTGCACACTTTTCTTTGCACTTCAGCCTTGCAACTTTAACATCAAAGAACCTTTGCTTGTCCCTTAAAATTTGTGGATGTTTTGCATGACAATTAAAATGTGCTTTTGCTTGCAGACTGTCAACAGGTTCGTCCACGTGGACCTTAAACGTTTCTTTCCATAGATTTGCAAACTCCACAGTGCTTTCCATTTGTTTATACCTGGGCTGTTATCCACTCAGAATACAACTGGAAAGTACAATTGTACTAGGAGATGTTATTAAAGTAAAGAAGAAAACAAATAGAAAAGGAAGAGAGACAATAAATTGGTGCCTCATATTTCCCAGTCAGTGACACAGAATTACAACAGTATTTTGTCTGACAGTGAAATCAGGTCTATTCCAATACAATCTGCAGCATGAATCACATTTGCTGTAATCCCACACAACTGAGCAGTCCTCTCAACTTGAAGATTAGAATCCTACAAGTAAAGTAGACAGCTGATAATCCTGTGAGAGATCTGTACAACGTGTCCCAGTGGGAATTCTAGCTCACAAACCAGCACTGCAATTTCCAGCTCGTTAGGTATTAAAATTTCATGCCCAGCATTGAGTAGGATGCACACACCCCTGGTGTGTCTCTTGACACTGGGCACACATTACCTACTCTCTGCTCTGCAGCTCTGTGAGCCAGCAGAGAAGTTCACAGGGACAAATTTACATAAAATCCACACTGTGTGGGACACGATGTGCCAGAGCCACTCTGATGACACTTGCAGTATTTGCATCCAAGTGATTTGGGAAGTGACGCTGAAACCTGTTTGGTTTTCCAGACACACATGCTCTTACTGTATTGCCACGGTGCAACTGGAATGTCTGTCTGCATTCACTTTTGCAAACTAGGGCAGGACAGGAGTGTCCTGTTGCACTGTCCAAGTGACATCCTCTTCACGGCAAAGTCACCACAAGGCGAGAATATGGTACAACCTCAGCCCAGACTGAAAATGCCTCAACCCTACCACTGAGATGCTGGACTTTACCCCAGGAACGCCAGTGCTGCTTTGTTTTAGAAAAAACACTGAGGCGGCAAAGACTGTCAGGCCTTAGGTTAAAATTTACAGATACATCAAAATACCTGTGTACCAACCATCACTCACACACCCCATGCAGAAATGGGCAGTAACTCCTCCATCTGAGCAGTTTTCTCAACAACCAGTAAAGGCAAAAATTCATACTAGTCAGACAGTCTTAACCAATTAATAAGTAGAGGAAGGGCAACACTTCTGAATTGCTGTATCTGAACATTAGTGAAGCATTTAATAAAGTTCTCTAAATTCAAATTTTTTCTTATTGGAAAAACTAATCTGTAAAAAGCATAGATTGAAATAAACTGAGGTCAGGCTGGAAGATCAGGGCTTCTTTGAATTTGAAAGCTTAAATGCATAAAAAGTCCAGAGGCTGACACAATGATCAACAGTAGGTCTGTTTTCATAAAGTCTTTAATAAAGTGAAAAAGCAGAATCAACAACACAGAACAGACAGTTCTCTGGTAGCTGTTAACAAAACAAGAGGGCAAAGCCGTAATGAACCAGGTAAATAGGACACACATCAAATGAGAACACACACACAATAATTCAAGCTACAAAACTAATCACTAGAGCAAAGAAAAATCTAAAATACAGAGCTGAATTGGGAAGAAGAAGCCTAGAAATCACCCTGAAAAGCAGATGAGATGCAGAGAACAGAACTGCACCAAAAAAGGTGGTTAAAAAAAAAAAAAGGAATTGATTGGAAGGACGTTTTATTATCGAGGCATTGATGGAAGCACTAAACACGCATGGAATCAAATATATCAACACTCTTATCCATAACTAAATGTAACCATATGATCAATCCTACAAATGTCCAGAATTTATGCTTTAATTAATTGATCACCAACAACATCAAGGCTCTTAATGGCACTACTAACACTGCACTGCACTCCTGACTAGTTTTTGACTACTTATTATCAGAAACAAGTCTACATACGGAAGGTATTTAGAGAACTGTTATAAGTATGTCACAATATATGCCAAAACAAGAAAAATCAAACCTGTAAAGCTGAAGTGGCAACAACATATTTCTCAACGCGTGCTTTAAGCACAAAAAATAAGGATGAGGAAGAACAGTCACAGTGGCCAAAGGCAGAAATAGGTAATGAGATCAGAGTAAGCCATACAAAACCTGGGGTGAGTGTCTGAAAAAGCTTGGCAGGGCTACAAACTAACTGTGCTAGCAAACAATCTTGCAGTAGATTTATTGGTGTCTCAGTGCTCAAATCCCTTAAAATCAAAGCAGGACAATATCCTGTTGTGTTCCAACCTCATTTCCGTTCTCCAAACTTAAAGGAAAACACAACAGATCCAATTGTGCCCTCAGATATACTGGCTCAAATACCTTCTGTAATTAGACAGTTACCTAGCCACAAACCAAGACAAGCTGTCTTTGGTAACATGTTCTTGAAAAAGAAATGGAAAACTCACTCAATAAGAAAAGAATAGAGCAAGATTCCTTGCTCTACCCTTGAATGTGTATATTGTAACAAAGCACAGGGAAATGTGATTATGAACAGAGAATGGTAACTCCAATTCAAGATCAGAAGTAGATGCTCACTGAATGACAAGCAGTCAGGAAGGGAAAACATGGGAAGGTAAATATAGTGCTTTAAGTAGCCTACATAAAAGAGCTTGCTCAGTATCAGTTAATCCACGTGGCAATCTCACATGCCCAAGGACACTGAGATCCAGAATACTTTGCAGAGGAAGATGCATCAAGCAAGCACAGCAGAGCTCAGTACATTTGAACCAGGAATGCTTGTCATCCTAATGAAGTGATCACATCCACTTTAGCATCTGTACAAGTGCACAGAGAAAAGTAACAGCGGATACAATTGGTTTTTTGGCAAGAAAATGTGTTTGCAGATGGAAAACCACTTTTCTGAACCATTAGAAGAGGTACTGCAGCCCAAGACACTTAGTTTACTCCAGGAAGGAAATATTTCCTATAAGCTTCCAGGTAAGTTGCACCAAATAGCAAAGCTCATACTTCAATCAGAAGTAAAACTCTGGGAGCATTCCAAGGACACTGCCACCTCCAAAGGGAAAGGAGGAAGTGTCCCCTGAGAAGAAACACATGTTTCCAAATCTAACTTGTGCCTGTAGGCACGAGCCATCCGGTTTAACAAGATCTTAAAGCCACTGTGCAATGCTGAGCATGCTCTTTATTTACTTCTTTTATTAGAACTCACAGGCTTTTTCATCCCTTTTCAAACTCTCAAGAAAGAAATGCTCTAGCCCACAGGGGCTACAGACTATGAAATGGGTATGTTTTTCTCTGGTAGTGCTAGAAAACAGCAAAACACACACCTAAGCAGGGAAGATTTGAAACACTCAATATTTTCCCATCCTCAAAATTTATACATTGGAAACACATTTATTTTGAAGGGATATTGATCCTTTAAATGTCTGCAGCAACTTTGAAAACCTCCACTGTTACAAACCATGGTCACAGTTCTGAGACTCTGGTAAGCAGAGGTTTCGTGCTATGGAAAACAAGTCTTGGAACAGTTTCTAAAACTTTAGCAGACAGATATATATAAATTTGAATAACCAGTAATTGTTAAGGAGTGGGGGAAATCCAGGAGTGGCAGGAGCACTTTGCAACATGGCACATTTCTAAGGTAGACAACCAGCTGAGGGGAGAGATTTTAACTCAGACAGATAAAACCAACATTAATCCCAGCAATACTATAGCTATTTCTGACAGGCTTGAAAGAGGGACACTACTGGAATATGTCACTGCCTTCCCAAACCTTTGAAAAACACCCTCTGTAGAATGCCTCGGAGTGATCCTGGGAGATGGGATAATGTTACATGTTGGCTTACTTCCAATTGCTAAGTTGTATGAAAAAACATCTAAAAATACTTTTTTTCCCTCTTAAGTGATACTTCACTACATAAGCTATTAATGCGCTTGCCAAAAAAGACTGTCTTGTAGTATAATGGGAAGAGATGAGTGTTGAAAAAATGTAAAAAACGAAAAAAGGCATGGCTAATATTTTTACTTCCAGGAAGTCCTGCAGCTGAAGAAAAGATTAATATTAAACAGAAGGGGAAAAGAATAAAGGTGTGGCACTGCAAAGACAGTGCAAATAAACTGAAAAGCAGGGACTTAGGTCCCTTTAAAAGGCCTTTCTTTTCTTTACACTTGGTTCTGCAGCTGCAGGCACTGCAGTGGACAATGCCTTTTCTAAACAAATCGAGCTCTATCTTCGTAACAATTGTTTTTTTTGTCCTCTCTACTACCTCTGGTAGTCTGTGCCAGGACCATATTGTTAGGAAAGTTCTCTTTATTTCCAGCCTAAATTTATTCAAGGCCACTTGATCCCTCTGTGTTCTTCTGCCAAACATTGTGCTTTAGTTTACCACTTCTTTCTGTGCCTCCCCAGTGTTTAACCCTGGTGTATTTAAAGGGAACAGCCACATTCCAGCTAGAGGATACTGTTAAGATGATTATATCTGACATTATAAGGGAAACTGCCTCTTATGGCTGCTTTATTACAGCACTGCTCCAAGCATGTTAAGAGTTCTGACAGACAACCCACACCCCAAAAATCTCAGAGGTTACTTCTAGTTCCTCAAGGCACAGACTGACTGATTATTCAGTCAAGCCAACCAAAGGATGAGGCAAAACCCCAAAATGACACATCAAAGGGGATGGCCAAATGGCAGTGAGCTCATTTATGGCAGAGCCAGGGAAACTGTGCTTCCTCTGCCACCAGTTCTAGATGTCACCCCACTGGGTCACAGCAGTTGTCACCCCCTGTGTCCTCAGGGGCCCTTTGCAGCTGAAAGCACCACATCTGTACGAATCACAATGAAGAGTCAAACCCTGCAGTGTTTGTTCCAAGTTTATCTACATTTGTTTCCTCCAGCCCTTGAGTCCACGCTGCTTTATGCCCCCAGAAGTAAACTTGATCTGATACTCATCTTCAAATAATAAATCCTGCCGCTAAAATTGAATACCACCTGTGTTCCATGAAAGAGGCAGTAAAACAGCAACAAGCACAAAAGAAACCGTTGTGCTTTTAGACTAAGTTTGCTATTTATGGGCTGTGATAGTCTGAGGCTGAGTCAAACACAATACATGCAGAAAAATGTGTTTCCATAAGCCCTGAAATGCAGGATTGACGTAAGAGTCAGTCCCTTATCTCTGAACTAAAGCTGAAGGGAATGATGCAGCCCCAAAACCTCTGTCCACGTTTGCTCTGTGGGCCTTTCAGCCGTCTTCAGTGTCAAGACATAGGGTTCAAGTCTGCCTGTAGGGTCTGATCCACCGGGTGGTCCCTCCATGCTCCAGGGTGTGGGACAAGACTCAGTGGTGTGGTCAGCTGCCATATGTGACAGCCCAGGTCTGGGCTGACTGCTGCACCTACACCATCAGGATCAGTTGATGCTCTCGGCTCTGAAGACATCAGTTCTGCCCATTTTACAGTCAGCACCGTTTCACTGCTATCAGGGGAGCTATTCCTGCACCACGTACCAGTCCCAACATGTGTTTCTGCTGAGCTCCTGCTTCTTTCAAAGTAGCTGTACCATACACAGGAGACGGGGACACTAGCCCTGCCTGGAACCCTAAATATATTCCTGATATTTTCATTCACTCCACTGCCAGCAGCACAACCCAACTCTGCATAAGCACATGGGGCTGGGATCCAAGCCAGTCCCTACACTTCTAAAATGCAACCAAAGAATAAAAGGTAAAAACTTCTGATATTTTACTAAGCCAGATAATCCATGTTTATGTTCACTGTTGCAAAACCCATTCTTATCAGGCCTCATCACTGAGTCCTTTTGCTATCAAGTTCTTACAGTTAAGTTAAAAAGATGATGCACTTTACCTGTAGAGCAGATGTGAAAAATCCTCATAATTGAGGACTTTACACTCTAAAAAATTTTTACATTAGTCTTTTACTTGAGATGAAGCCTTCCAAAGAATTGCAGGAAATTAATCTGAAATTAATTTTACAGCTTAACTAGTAACTAAAAACCAAGCTCCTAAGGAGAATATACAGTGTATTACAGAAACATATTTTGGAAATTCATTTTGACAAGTAGAGTCCAAGTTATTTAGGATGATATACTATCCATACTAACATTTGCTGTACGTATATATATAGATATATTTTTAAATAGTATTTAAAAAAAGCTTTCTGGTAAACTACCTAATTCAGCACTTGGAGCTGAGAGCATAGGACAGACGATGACTTTGGTGTGGCTGCAGCATTTTAAGGAGTAATAAATCCTGACTGGGATCCATTGTTCTGTCATCATTTGAGATTGAGAAACACTGCTGAGAGCTCTCCTCTTGTAAAACTGGAATGCTGGAAAACACTGAAAATCCCCAAGTTAACTTTTTTTTGGTAAGTGTTCTTCATTTGCAGCGTTAGAGTTCGGAAAACAAAGAATTTCAGCCGTTTTGTAACGCTTCCTACAATGTTTCATGCCAGAAACCTCTACCGTGTGCCTAAATGATTTATACACCAGAATTTAGGCTTTAGAGACTATGAACTATGCCTTAGAAGTACAGCCATGGTTGCACAGTACTTGTTTTTCCCATTAAAATCTGTTGCCTAGGAAATGACCCCCTTCTGCCATTAAAAGACTCCAAGGTGTAGTTATTCTTAAGCAGTTACTAAAAGGTAAATTTAATGCAGTGGGATGAAAAGGTTTGAATTGTATTGATGTTTAAGGGAGGAAAACCACATTTGTGCTGAAGTGAACACTGTCTGGTGTTAAGGCTGCCATGGGAAAAATACATATAGTAAATGCTGTATAAAATGACACCTTAATCTAGTGTTAATTGCTTAGTTTATTTTATTACCTAAGAAGAACTCAGCACAACAGCCACCATTAGATGTGCACTGCAAAGCAGAATTAATACTGGAATTCTGAGGGAGTCTGGAACTACCCTAAGTCCTTCTCAATACATGTCTAACCTACACTGACACAGAGCAAATAGGTACAGTTCAGAAAACCTGGAGAAACACTATGAAATACAAGAGTGAAGTTATTTTCTTCTGTGCAGAGCTAAAGGTTTGGCCCTTTAAAATTAAATAAGCAGAGGTAGTTTTTAAATTAATCATTCTTAAGGGAAAAAAGAATTAGCCATTTTATGCCATTACTTATCTCAAAGATGCCTTCAAGTAAGTACAATCTGGTGTGCGGACATACTGTCCAGGAAAAGTCTCCCAAGCACTCCCAGGCTCTACTTTTAAAGCTTATTCCATAAAGACTCCTCTAAAAGTAATGGCTGATATTAACCTAACCCTTGTCTTGCTCCCACCAAGGACGATGGTGGGGAATCACAGCAGCTTTTTCACAGTTCCTTTCCCTGGCAGCCCTTGGTTTCATTTTCTTCACTGCTTTCACTGCCAGTCTGGTATGTGGGTACAGCTCTTGGTGCATGTTTAGAGCCTTCAAGAGACACGGGGTGCCCCTGGAGCCAAGGCTGCAGCTCAGCGGTTTGCAAAGGTTTCAGAATGAAAGGTCTGAACTGGGACACTGGGATTTGAGCTCTCAAAGCACTGGGGTCCTTTTGAACTCAGACACTTTTAGAGATGAATTGCATCGTTAAGTCAGGAAGGACCAGCACAGCTTCTGCAGAATACGAAGCAAATTTATACGGTAAATTTGCCGTAATTCCAGAAACCAGGACTGTTGCTTCCGGACAGGCAAGCCAGGACATGGCAAGCAGAGACATCTGCAACTTGGCATCAATGTCCCCTCTCCCATCCATAATGTAACAAGGCCCTGAACAATTTACTTTGATACAAGCCTTTAAATAAAAATAAATCAAAGAAATAAAAGCAAATCAGGAAATTCCCAATAACTCTCCTGGCAATCGATTTATTGACACTCATCCTGTTATCAACATGGCAACATGAAAGCGAACGTATTTAGCAGTTATGCCAGACACCAACTGCAAATATTTACAGCCTGAAAACACCAAACTACACGGCATCTCACCAGCCCTGACAGCCCCCCAGAACACTTCTGCTGACAGTGAGAGACTGCTCAGCAGCACCAGGGACTTCCGCCTGCTTCCACCTGATAAGGAAACCCTGAATTCATCTCCTTTGCTGTACGACACAAAGCATTAATCACAACGGCTTCCACCACAGTAAAATACCACTCCACATGCTTAACCTCTGCAGATGTCAAGCCCATGGATCTGCTGATTTTGCAAAAGCCCAGTTGTATCCCAGCAATAAATACACCTAAAAGCACTTCAGTGACAAGCCGGAACATGGGCAGCCTTTTTACTCAGAACTCCTGGATTTTTCCAGGTACCCAAGAAGCCACGTTGGAAAAGTTTAAAATGTTATGGACAGCTCTTGCTTGCTGTGCTCCAGATATTGTAGTTGAGCAGCAACAGGTACAACAAAAGGGCCACAATGGTGATCAGGACAATTCTGAGATGTCAAAAGAGTTTGAATAGTGCTGTGAAAGCTGACAGACAGTACAATTGGTCATTAGGAATTAATTTAATTAGCTGTGAGAGAATAATTAAAAGAGAATATTGTTGTACAGTGGCTGTGCACAGATAACAAACTCAGACAGGAAACTAGAAGAAATAACCATCAGACAACTGAAGGTCCAGAACTGTCCAAACGGGGTATGGGAAGCAAGGACTCAGGTGTTGTACAAAGGCACATTGTTTCCATTTTATCAATTTGGATTTGTGTTTTCAAGGGAAAATCCCTACTTTTATTTAAAAGATTTTTTCAAGGCATAAAATTTCATTTGCTAAGAAGCACATGCATCACACTCTCAGAAGTTGCCCTGTGTTCGTGGTTCTGGCCAAGAACTGCCCAGAAATTCCACTTCAACAACCCTGTGAATTGTCCCTTCTGACAGCAGAAAGCCTGAGTGACAATCCCCTTTGCAGAACACCATATTAGAAGGTTACATAATTATTTTAAATATCCAGTTACATTTTGTTGACATTTTATAGACATGAAGCACTTTTTTGGCAATTATTCTATGAGTGTAGGATTGAGTGCACACCTACACTTCATTTCATATACAATGAATTGCATTTCCAACTCAGAGCAGATGTACAGAAAATATTGTGTCCCCATGTCATTCCTGATTAGCCAATTCCTGTCATTTTAAGGCAGTAAGCCTGGGAGATTTGCACTGGAGCATGTGCCAATTGCTACAGCTCAGCTGCCAGACAGGGTGTTACATGAGGTGGCATCTTCACCACAGAGGTGGCTCTCAGGCTGTGCCAGCTGGACCTCAAAGCACAAGTCTGAAGAGGGAAAAAACCCCCGCACAATCCCACAAGAGGAATTAACTCTCTCTGACCTGCCCTTCCCTTGTTAAATTCAGTTCCTCCTTATTGCTAGTCAGAGGGTGATTTCATTTTGGCTCTGGTGTTCTGCTAGCACTCCTCCTTCTAATAAATCCTTTGTTTGGTTTATATGAAGTGCCAATATTTGGGTAAGAACAGTGATCTTTTAGGTAACAGACTTTCCTGTCACTGACGTGAAATAAGGTAAGCACAGAGGACTGTTATAATATTTGCCCAGATGAGAAAGGAGGTCACAAAGTGTTTTCATTTACTCGTGTTCCTGCTGATGTCAAAAGACAAGTTTGCATGACTACGATAAAAAAGCAGGATTTTACACTCCAGCAAAACCTCTGGGAACACTAAATTTGATTGAAGTAGAAGAAATAAGAAGCCTTATGAGAAAAATCAGAAGTGCCTCAGAGACAATACTAACCATGGCATCGAGAGCTCTGGGTTTCCTTCAGGAAGATGCCAAGGTCAGAAGGCTTCCAGGGAGAGGGGCTGGAGTGCCATCAGGGAACCTCTAGACTTTTGGGAAGGATGCCTTTGGATCCACAGTCTCTGGACCAAACCAATTCTTTTCATGTTAGATCCGTTCTGCAGAATATTCCCAAGCCTCTAAATTTTGTAAGGGGCAGACACATTAAAAGCTGGCCTAACCATTAGGATATGTGGGTTGGGATAAAACAAGGTGCAGACACAAACTGAATGCTATTTTAAAGCTTGTGGTGGTAGCAAACATATGCAGAGATTTGAGCAGGAATTCTCTCCCTGGTTCTGGCAAAATGCCCAGTTAAGCCCTGACAACACCTGAGAAGTTCAAGAGGGAATTACAGCCCGAAATACACTGAACTGATCTCACATCCCACTCTGTACATGACTCCATCCAAAAGCAGAGGGCTAGACTTAGTACTGTGATTAAATTACAGAATTATCATGGGCTTAGTTTGACTGTCCCTGATTTCTTCTTTCAGTTTTGCATTTTGTTTGCTGGTAAACAGCCATGTGACAGAAAGGTTACTGCTGGAGCTCACAAAGCAGGGCAGCTGTTCTGTCAGTGATACACATTGAAAAGCAAATACGGAAACCAGACGCATCCTTTCTAAACTGAACCCAACCAAACACACCGAAACACACCACGTGATGTCTCCCAGGTTTGTATGATCCAAACCATGGACAGTTAGAAATGCAATTGGATTTTGAACCCTATTTTCCTTTAGCATGTGCTGTGTAGGATAACTGGGTTACTGTTTGAAATCAGAGTCCAAGTACAGCAAGAGTATAAAACCACTGACCTTTCTTTGCTAGGTTGCTGTTGGGTTCATACTTCTCAATCAGCACCTGAACTTGTTCTTGTTTTAGGGGCGGATAAAGGATCTCGTTTAATCGTGGGTCACGCTGCTTCAAATTTATGAAGTCCATCATCTGATCAACAGTAAGGTAGGGTTTGCTCTTGGCACCGCTGGAGAAAAATTAAAGGCAAAGGCATTAAAATACATTTCCTTGAAATCTTGTTCAATGTTCTGAAACTTCCCAGGGAAACTGAAACAAGATTCAAAGTATCAAACAACAAAAACATCCTCCCGCTGTGTCTCGGGGCTAATTTACTTTGCCAGCAGGTAACGACAAAGACTCTCCATCAAACTTGTAGCAGGAAGATCTTTAAAAACCTTCAGCATTACTGACATCAATGGGAAGACTTATAGCAATGCTAACAACCTTTCATTCCTCTGAATTCCTGGAATCAAGCTATTTAAAACAGTAAAAGAGAAAAACGACTTGGAATTCAACCCCAAGTTTGCCACAAACACTCCTTCCTGGCCCAACTATTTGGGTTTAATGCTGAATGACAGCAGCCCTAATTTCCTTATTCCAGCATTTGTTTGGGCCTTTTTTATTACTAACCTGCTAAAAACAGAGAGGCACTCTGCAAAGCAAACAAAAAGATGTCTGTTTAGAGAGGCAGTAAAAACAGCAGAGTTGGGTACAAGCTGTACCCAGATGGAGAGCCAGGAAGCCTCCAGGCCAGGTGATGTGCCCAGGGTTGTCTCTGTCTGCAGCACCCAGGACTGGCCTACTTCCACTCTGCCAGAGAGGAACGGAGGGCCTGCCCCGGGTTCAGCAGGAGCAAACTAGGGCAAGGCTGTGCTTCTCTGAAATCTCAGCTGCAGAGAAAAGCAGCCCGAAAGCACATCAGGGCAGCAGCGCTGCAAAAACACATCCAGTAATTGCTTTGGTGGTCTTGGGATGTATTTGGGAAATTGCTTTTCTCTCCTCTTGCTTCATGCTCTGACTGCATTGATCAGGACCCGCTGGAACTGGGAAGTGGACGTGTTTGCCGCGAGGGGTAAAGCACCAGAGTTAAAGAGCTTGTCACAGGATGTATGAAATCAGTCTGAAACAGCTGCTAATTTAGTTTCACGGTGTGAATTCATGACACACAAATCCTAAAAGTTACTACTTTTTTTTTTTTTGCAACTCTTAATTAAGCTTTTGGGGGTGATTATACATATTCTCGTGCCTATTGCATGCTGTTACTGCTTATTACTCTTCTTCCTTTGCTTTCTTGGAAGCCTAAACTACCCTGATCCATGTGAAAAAAACTAAGATTTAGCAATTCTGCTCCTCTAGGAACAAATCCTTTAAAACTCCACCCATTAAAAATGGAGCCAAAAGCATGGGAGAGAAGGAACCCAAGGTTAAATAACTTGCTGGACAATTAAATCTGTTAGTGGCAAGCACTGTGCATTGCCATAGTCTAAACGACCCAATTACCACCCCCAGCCCAGAAAATCTGTGAATGGGGAAAATAAGTAAACAAAAATAAATAAATGATTGTCTTTTCTTACAACTCCGAGAAGATGTGGTCGATCTCAGGCCGAGGGCAGAGGTTGTTTAAGAACACTCTGTACACTTCTGGCGTGAAATCGTCTTGAGGGATCGAATCATTCTGTGAAATTGAGGGGGGGGAAAGAGTGAAAGAGAGATACAACACTTTCATACATTCTTTGTAAACAGATCACTGATTATTTGGCTTCCCTAGGTTGCAGGAAAGAAACGAAAAGGAGCCCAGATGCTGCAGAATAATAAATCCCACTGAATAACAGAGCAGCTTGGAGTGTACATCCTTAAAAAAAACACTCAAACACATCTATCAGCTTCCATAAGACACAGTTATCTCTGTCTCTGAGCACCTGTGATGGAGGAGGGGGGGACATCTCCCCATCTAACCTCTTATCTATAGCATAAATAAATGTATTGGTCCCAAGGAAGAGTGAGTGCCTGGGCAGGGGTGCTGAGCCCAAGTGCTTCAGCGAGGTAAACAGCAGCATTACAGAGGACAAGGACATCAACCAGCTTTCCAAAGCTTCCACAGAACTGGGTAACAACCTGGGTCACTGAGTCCTTACTAGTACACATGTCCAAGATATCACAGCTCTGGGTGAGACTCACACAGCTTTTCCATACCTCTTTGTCCTAAACTCTCAGTGTAACACATTTGGCAATCAGGTTTCAATACAGGAATCAATAAAAATTTTCTCCGACAGAGGACATATCAGGGTTTTTTTTAATTAAATTTTCTAAAATTTAGAAAAATTTAAATTTAGTCCTGCTTCTGGATGACACTTTCATCATCCTCATTATATTTTTCTGTGAACAACTGCTGTTCTTAACTGGAGAGACTTGAAAAGTCTTTTGCGTGAAGCTTGAGCATCATTAATCCAGAGCTATGACACAGGCCCATGAGATGCCTCTCCACATCTCCAAAACCTGCCCAAATCTGATGGCTTGGAGAAGGGAAATAGTAACTTGGACACAAAGCTGTTTGCCTTACAAACCATGGGCCCCTGGTTGTGTCAGAGGAGAAGCTGCTTTTATTTATCCTGCCTGTTTGACGCCGTTGCCAAGGGAACAGGAAGCATCAGTTCAAGCCTTTGCTGGACGGAAGGAAATTTCTCTCAATTTTTCCTGCTTTAGTTTAAGATAAATAAACAAATGGCACAGGCGGCCCTTTGTCTCCTTCCATCCGTGAAACCCACAGAGGCTCCAGAGTGTTTTGTCCTCTGCTTCTGGCCACAAGTGCGGGTTGAACCTGACCCAGCTCATGCTCAGACTGAGCTGGGCTCAGCCTGGGATCCCATCTCTAAGGTCACCCAACAGCCATCACACCCTGGTACCTTCCTTTTTTTTTGGCTGCAAGTGGTTGCAGAGAACTGGTTCAAAACCTACCTGGGCAAACCCACCCTGTGCATTTTCTGGTAGGACAAGCTTCCTGAACCAGCTTACACCAATGGCACAACTGCTAAATATGGTGCAGGGGTGGGTGGGGAAGTTGGGGATCCAGAGTTAGAGGATGGAAATAGCTCCTTTCAGTGACACTGAGCTGCGTGTGAACCTGCACTCACAACACTGCTTTTGGCTGAGGGCTGGACTGGTGACACCTGTGTTCTCCTAAAAGCCAGGATTCTCACAGCTTGTGCATTTTCTTGTTAAAGCTAGCATCCCACTCTCCCCTGTTCCCTCAGCCAGGGCATTTTAAACAATTGTCTAATTACCCCAGAACTACAGTATCCCATCAACCTACTATATGCTTTTCTTTGCAGAGGATTTGAAGGTGCTCAGCTGAGCAAATGTGGGGTCTCCTCCCATAAGCTGAGATCCAGTCTTAGATTTGCCACTCGGTTCCAATTAAGAAAGTATCCCTCAGTTTCCCTCCCTGTATCTCCAAAGGCCTACTACAAAGAGGAAAACCAACACGATCCTTCAGGCATAAGTACAGACAGTTTTAAAAACTATGCCCTAACAGCACCATCATCAGTGGGCTACAGAACACAATTATCTAGATGGGAGATAAAAGCTTTTGCCACCCCAGGCACAACCTCAGGCAACTATATTTGGATTCCCAAAGCCCGTCTGCTGAGAGGGATTAAAATACACTGTCCCCTTCCTCAGCCTGGTCTGAGCCATCCATGTTTCAGAGGAACCACCCACACACCTTATGGGTTTCTCTCTCTTTTGAGACCAATGAACAAAGCACAAACTTGCAGCACCATGAGAACACCCCTCGTTTCCAGCTTTGCTTAACACTGGCATTCAATTTTATTCTCTGATTAGGACTCTCCACTCATTTCAAGCACTGTTGATTTATGATTTGTCTGGTCACCTGCCTGCTTGTATAACAACATCTGTATCCAGTCTCTTACATGTTTGAGAGCTAATTCCAATTATTTGCACAGACAGGACTCAACAGCTGGTTATTTTATTTTAACAGTCAAGCTCTCTGGTGCCTCACTGTGAACCTCTAACCATTAACTGCAAGGCAGAAAACAGTCTTCATAACCAAAAAGGCAGCTAAGATAAAGCTCTTCAAATTCTAGAAGTCGAACCTAAGAACTTTACTTGCTCAATTAAACAGGAACCCAAAGAAAAGAGCTGAAAATGAAGTTCTGATTTTCTTCTATTCCATCACCTCCATGAGATTCTGTTTCACACTTCTGCAATATTTTTCAAAGATGACCAACACAGCTTTCTTTGGTGCATGCAGAGTGTTTCTCTTTTGTCCCGACCAAAGAAAAGATACACTTTATACTATGAATAGTCTTCGAGATGGTATCCCAGCAACAAGTAGCCAGCAACATGTAGGTGAAATTGGGCCTACTTAAATAAATAGCACAAAAAGGCTGCAGTTTCTTTCAAGGCCTCCAGTGATATTTAGATTTTCTTTTCAGAGATATGTAATAAACAGAAGCAATAAATCAACTGATTTAAAAGCGGCGCCTCAGAGATTTCTTTGCATATCTCATATCTCGTTTGCTAACTATTAAATGAAAACCCACCTTTAAAATTATTCTTTCCACATTTCTAAACCTCACAAGCTAACTTCAGATAAGATGATTTTAATCTTTTATACCTACTTTGCAAATATTCCTTGAAATTTTATGGAATTAAGCTCCCAAGTGTATGAAGGAAGGTCTCATTGGCTTGTGAAGATTTTGCTCCATTGTTCTTCTGGAGCTGGAGGAATTGGCTTCATTTAACATCCAGGAAACCTCACAGCATGTAGTTTTCTACAAGAGCAAGGGATCAGGACATGCAGGTTCTCCTGACAGACCAGTTCTGCCCTACCTCTTGGAGCCCTGAATGTAGGAATTATCCTAGAGGAAGCTGCTTGGGAGAGAATCTCAATTTGTGAGGAAAACTCTGCTTGGACAGGGAGGCAGACTAGGTGACCCTCTGTATCGTTTCCAACCTTACCCATTCTGTGATTCTGTGACTAAGGACATCTGCATTCCAGCATTAACTGGAATCACCTGCTCCAGCTCATTCCTTCTGAGGAAAAAAAAAAGCCTTGAGGGTGAGGTACCATCCTGTAAGCACTCTGAGCTGAGGAGAGCCCCTGGATTAGCAGGATACGATGGCTGCATCCCCACAGCATTAACACCATTTCAACACTTACTTCATGCTCCTTTTAGATAAGCTACAGTGAGTGTGGCCAGTCACTTATCTCAGGCATTAGATTACATCATTAGCTACACCTCCAGCTAACACTGCTCTGAAATCATGCCCTGAAAACTGGGCAACAGTCACTGATTCTTAAAATACCCTCAGGATTTCTCCAGGACAGATCACACAACCTCTGCCCCTTCTTTTACTCCATTCATATCTCTTCCAGGAACTCCTGGTCCCTACACAACTTCAAGTCAAAGGTACTCAGATGTGCAGATGGGTATCAGGAACTTCTGTGTGGGGAAGACAGACCCTCTGCTGAGGACTTTTCCAGCAGCAAAGCCAGCACAGCATGATCAGCCTTGAACAAACTGTCAGTGGAGAGCAAACACCTCCAAATACAAGCAGTGCTCATGTGATTAAATGCAGATGCTCACCCTGGAAGATGGAAGATTACAGGCTTCCAACGCCGTCTCCACCCGCTTTCTGTCAGAGGAGAACAAGCGGTATATGCTGCAAAATAGAGACAAAAATTGGTTAAAGACAGGCCTTCACATGCCCATGTGGCTCAAAGATTGAGTATCTCTTACCAGTCTATCATATCTTTAGCTCTTTATATCCATTTGCTGGCTGCTCAGTAACAGAGGTGAGTCTAATGGTGCCCACAGTGAGTTTAACTCTGCCCCCACCAGCCCCAATCACAGCAGATAGTGATCTGAGAAAGTCACCCCTGCTCTCTTCATATTACCCCATGAGAAGCAATTTGAATCTATTCAACCTCACACATCTCTGAGGTAAAGAAATTATGGGGGTTTTTATTTCACAAGTGGAATGACCAAGGGCAGAGAAATGGAAGATCTTGCTCAAGATCCCATTCTATGCCCAAAGGGTATTTGAGCAGAGATATTCTGAGTATCCCTGTGGTACCACACATTCCCTGTGATGCATCCTAAACAGACGGAAAAGTCATTATTCTACAGATAGGGGCCACGTGCTCATCCCAAACAGATATTCACTCTCAAAAGTCGGCAGAGACTACACATGGTAAGGCAGAGGAACAGCACTTACTTCTTCAGAGGAATGCGCCCCTCTGGAGTCACCTGCAGCTTCAGTTTTGTGTAACTGTGGAGACAAAAGCATCCCAGTTCACTTTTACACCATTTCCAAGGACCCCTCTCCAACAGCTTGCTTTCCGGCTCAGTGCCGGTGCTCTGTTCATGTGGCAAGTGCCACTCGGCTCTTTTGCCCCAAATGAAAACCTGCTGGGACATCATCAGTGAGCAAAACCCTTCTCCTTCTCTCCTGTCTCACTGAGGCGGCAGGATGAGGATGGATCTATATTTGCCCAGATTTTTCAGCAAGCTTTGAATCAGTTGAGTCAGGAGTCACCCAGTAAAGTTCATGAGAAGCAGCTGGGCCTACAAGCACTATCTGATGCACTTTCTGGTTACCAGTTGAGTGCCCACCAGCAGCCTGTGAAGAGTACAACTTTTTGAGTGCTTCATCTGTCCCATTTGAGCAGAATTCAAACCATAAATGACTTTTTTTGCAGTAATATGATTTGGTGAAAAATGTGGCAACACTTAAAATAGTTAAGAGAATATTTTTTTGTTAAAACCCCCCACTTTGCCCACTGGTCTACCAGAAGAAGAAGAATCTGCATGGTTCTAATAAACTTTCCTTTTCTTCACAACAGAAAATGCCATTAGCAACCACTTCAAAAACAAAGTGCATGCTAATACCCCATAGGAACATTTTCACAAATCCTTGACTCCCCATGGGCATCTTTTGGAAACTGAAGTGTTTCGTGCTACTGTGTCACCAAACAAAAATATTATCCCCTCTGCTCCATTTCCCAGTACTGGGCTGGATTAAGAACAAAAAAGTCACAGCAGTTAGACAAAAAATGAATAAAATAATAAAAAACAAGAAGGTTTCTTTCATTTTGTCTTCTATTTTTTGAAAAATTTGCCTAAGCTCTGGTCCTATTTAGTGTCTTCCTCTAAAGCCAAGGAAGCCAGAAAGAACAGAAAATGGGGGAAAACTAAAAAAAAACCCATCTCTCCTCCCAAATCAACCCTATTTTTCTCAGCTGACCCAACCTCAGGAAAGCTGTTTATTATTGCACCTCCAACACTCCAAGGGACTGAATGCCATAAGGAAAACACCCCTGAATTCTGCTCTAATGCAATGTGGTCTTCTATTTCAACCAAAGGGTTCTGATAGGACTGCAACCAACCCTTTGCTTTGTACAATCATTATAATGGGGAAATAATTTAATCTTCAGAGATTTCCTACGTGACTGATTTGGCATCTGTGCAGAGGACCTGGGAAACCTTAAGGTTTCCAAGTGATTTATTAATTAGTGGGAAAAGACACAGGAATGCCATGCTTGCCTGCTACTGAATCTATGCAATGTGTCCAGTGATTTCATCTTTAATTAATACTCTCTGAACAGCAGCCAAAGAATAGCTCCCAATCAGACTGGCTCTACTGCACAGTGGGATAACACGTTCCTCCTCTGAACTGGACAGGAAAAGGTGTCTGGGGAAGACACTGTGCTGACTTTAATCAGTCAACTCGTAGGGGAGGGTTCATCTCTTCTTTTAGAACCCCCAAAGGCCAGCAAGTACCCCGTTCAGCACCAGCACTTTCTGGCAGGCTTTGCCAAGCTGTTCTCAAAGCCATTACTTCCACAGAACTGCCTCAGCCCGTGGTGCACTGATCATCAGCTGAGATTAACTCATCTCAGTTTCAGCTCTCTCCCCTTTCAGACCTGTGTTCCACCCCAAACATTCTCATAAACAGCTTTTCTACTTTGTTGAAAGCAACTCCTAATCTGCTCATTCTGCCAAGCAACCCAGATGAATGGACTCCCTCCCAGCTTCCCTCTGAATCCCATGAAAACCACAGAGGAAAATGGACTTCTGGCATTTCTCACTTCTTTAATCAATGGCAGAAAAAAGGAAAGTAAACCGGAAACAAGTGAGTCCAGAATATTCTTTCATTTTGAAATGAGAGCTTCATACTCCACCTGAAGCAACAACTCGGCTATACAAGGGGAGGACAGCACTGAATTGTTTTTCCTGCAAGGATTTAATAGTTTGCAAGAAGGACCCTAACAAGCTTTCTGTTTAAATGACTCCTAGATAGCAGGCTTTTTAAAACCACAAGAAAGGCCGACTGTGTTTACAGAAGTGTCGAGCCATCAAAGCAGAAACAATAGCTGACAATGTGACTAACAAAGGAGGAGGAAAATGACGCAGGGAAAAGAGCAACACCCACGGCATTAAACTCGATGGCCACTTACGCTTTTTCCAGAAACGCGTCCCTTGACATGTTCTGTGCCAGCAAATTTGTTGCCAAACTGAACACTTCATCTGACCATTCCTACAGAGGGAAAACACGGTTAAGGGAGGCTTAGTTGAGATGTTTACTCGCACAATGCAATATATTTTGGGAAACTATCCTGTCGGTAAAAAGTGCCCCGTTAAAAGTCTGAACTTGATTTTTCCAATTACGGCTTCCCCTCCTCATGGGGAGGCCTGACTTGCTCGTGCTGCAAAAAAATGAAGACTGTTACAAATTAAAGTACTCACTTGATCAAAGACCTTACCAGCCACATGAGAAAACAGGCTTAAAAAAAAAAAACCCAACCGGTAGAAATGTACAGGAATACTTTTAAATTACTCTGATGTGCAAGGAAGATGCAACTCTGAACAGAGCAGCTCTTTCCCCCTACTGCACATTGTCACACAGTATTCCTATCCCTCACTACGTTATTTTTCCCTATTTCTACCCTGATGTAGGGAACAAATGTCATGGAATCACAGAATGGTTTGGGTTGGAAAGGACCTCCAAGAGCATCTGGTTCCAACACCCCTGCCATGGGCAGGGACATCTTCCACAGACTGGGTTGCTCAGGGCCCCACCCAGCCTGGCCTTGGACACTTCCAGGAATGGAGCAGCCACAGCTTCTTTGGACAACCTCTGCCAGGGCCTCACACCCTCACAGGGAAGAATTTCTTCCCAATATCTGATCTAACCCTGCCCTCAGTCAGTTTAAAGCCTTTTCCCCTTGTCCTGTCCCTACACATCCTTGTTCAAAGCCCCTGTCAAGCTCACTTGGAGCCCCTGTAAGGTACTGGAAGGTGCCAGAAGGTCTCACCTGGAGCCTTCTTTCCTCCAGGCTGAACAGCCCCAGCTCTCTCAGCCTATCTCCACAGGGGAGGTGTTCCAGCCCTTTGATCATCTGTCCTCCAGCTGCTCACGAGAAACTTCTCATCTCTGCCTGCAGGCTCTGCTCTTCCCATGGCTCTCCCTCACTTTTCCTCCCTTTATTCTCCTGACTTATTTTGCTCATTTCTGTGCACACTGCTGAAGTGTTTTCCTCAGGTCTCTGACCTTTCCTGTGCTCCCAGTGTGGCTGATCCGTGACTATAATGGGAAGTTTAGACTTTAACTGCTTGTCCTCCCTTGCAGGCCTCTCCTGCAGGTTTTCACTGACAACTTCAGCACATTTTTCCTTGCTAGCTTGGTGCTTATTTACAACCTTTAATTGCAAACCTCTTTAATCACAACTGTGGTTTGGGATTGGCTTCATTTCACCTTTTAAAACAAAGGGATGAAAACAAGCAATGCCTTTGCAAACACTGCTTTACTTAATGAAGTTTTCCATGTTTGCTTTGAAACTAAAAACACATTTCCTTTCATAAAAGCCCAAATCCAAAATTCCCATTGCCACACAGCCTCTCATACTCTTTGGGAAGTATTCCCTTCTCCTTGGCTTTTCTTTTTCTTGAGGAAAAATGAAAAAAAAAGAAAAAAAATGCGGGAGATTTAATTCTGACAAAAATGGACAATGATAAGTATCACCAACTTCCAGTCCAAGAAGTATCCCTACATCACTTTGAAGCTTATGAGGTTGTTTTACCTAAAAAGCAGACCTGTTCTGGAGGCAAACCAGTGTTGCTGAGATAACCCTCCCCTCCACCTTCTTGTGACCACTTCCATTTTCCTTCTTTAGTTGTTTTTCCTTCTTAGGTCTGATTTGAAGAAATCAGGGGTGTGAGAAAGCAGAGGAGGAGGAGTCTGGTCCCTCAGCAATACAACTGCTTCTCTGTGACTCTTGGAACAGAAAGCATATTAAGTGCAGCATCTGTTTTTCTTCTTGGCAACTCATTTTTCCAGGCTCAAAATAGGCTCATCTTGTAAACACTGCTTTGTTTAGGCACTAATAATAGCAGCTCAAACTTCTCCCTCTGACACTAAGGGCTGCAGAGATTAATGGCAACACAAAATACTATTTGGAAATTGAAAATATGTTGTCTTTCAACAGATCTTGATAGACTTTTGTTTTGATCTCACTGGTTGTGCTGGGCTTGAAACCAAAATACTGGGTAGAAAACAGGAGTAGGGCACTTCAGGAGTACCCCACAGCCCAGCTCTTCCTCCTCATTGTCCGAACGCTTGTTGACAGGAATGTAAAAGGAACTCATTTATTATTTGCCTGTCACATGCATTATATATATCAACAGCCCTGCCATGTCCCTTTCCCAGCTTTTCTTGGCTCCTCAAAGCACTCGCAGCGCTCTCCCCAAACATTCTAAGGGCTACCTGCAGGCTGAGCCAAGGCAACCAGTCACAAGCAACACTTGCTCATTGTCTCTCCCATTTCAGGCTCTTCATTCCAGCCACCACAGAGCCACAGCCAAAAAAGCCAGGATCAGACAAACCTGCCAAGGATCACATCATCTTTCCAGTGAACCCTCGGCAGGAGAGGAAACAAGAGCTTTGAGCACAGACCCAAGGAAATAAAGGAGATGCTTGGGACTGCCTTTGATGGGTCTGGATCAAGCTGTGAACCAAGATGTGTCTTGCTGCTTTAGCTACCAAATGGCCCCATTTCCTTGGATTTGCTGCAGGGTGGAGAGCAAAGCCCACCCTCTGACTGCAGGAATGGCGTGCTCTGCAGCAGTGACTCCAGAAGGCAGTGCTCGGGGAGAGCACTCCAGGGGTAGGGACTGCTGTGTGTGGGAAGAAAACAGCCTCTGGACCACTGTGGGAGACTCCTGGACAGATGCAACACGAAAGGAAAATAAAAATCTGGGCACTAAAGTGCACCAGTGCCAACAAACCCAGGCTCTGATGGTGTGGTAGCGGAAGGACCTTCTGATATCCAACTTCAGGCAAGTCCCATCCAACATATTAAGAACTCCCTATCCCCTCTTGGCTGCATCCTGGTAATTCATTTTATATCATCCCTGTGAGCTTTACTAAGGAGTTCTTTCTCTACTCTGTGCTTTGGCAGGTAGAATAGGAGCAGCAGTTCATAGTAGGTGTGTTGCTCAGGGAAGTGATTTCTCTCTTCCATTGCATGCATCGGGATACCAACCCAGACACCGAGCACAACGAAGAGAGGAGACCTTTTTCATAAGAAAAGACAGCACAGAGTTTTGAGAACACTTCCTTCAAATCAGAAGTATGTGTGAAGGCAATGTTCCTCTCACATTTCTTTTTGGTGGGAGGTTAACAGAGCAAGCTGCTGAAATTCTACACTCTCATTTCCCTATGAATTTTATTTTAAAAAAACCCACATCAAATGGATGTGAATTTATATGGTTTGCTTCAGCATTTTATTATACTGATCAAGTTCTGGGGAAGCTAGAAAAATAAAGATGTATGCTGGAAAGCACACTATAGTGTGACTGGTGAATCATCTTTGATGACACCATTTTCCTCATGGAGGAATTCATTAGCTCTTAGGGATGGATTTTATCCAAAGCTTATCAAACCGAGGAGAAACAGATTTCCCTGGGCTCTGGAGAGGGGCCTGTACGGCCAGGACTGGCCATGCAGCAAGAACAGGGTTGGCATGAGAGGCACAAAAGAGAGGGAGAGGCAAGAGATGGGAAAAATGAGAAAAAAGCCATTGGATTTGGGAAGAGAATGGAATACTGTAGAGCAGACACAGGTTGATAGGTTGGGAATGGCTCACAAATAAACCTTGTCCCAGTACATTCTCATTTCTACTTATCTAGTGCACCTGAGGGAAGTTGAATAACCCAGGACTCTTATTTTCCTAATTTTCCCATAATTTGGCCAGTGGATGTTTGTAGCAGAAAAGGAAGCCCTCTGTAAAGGGAAAAAAAACCCTGTAACTGACTAATTTAAACTGCCTCATTAAGAGCACTAGTTTACTTTGCCTGGTCAACACCAGCCACACAACTTGAAACATAAGCTACGACAAATGCAGGGTTAACAAAACTAAATATTCATGCACTGAAAAGGAAAGGTGGGGGAGATTTCCGCTGGCACTTGCTTTCCCTGGAACATCAGAAGGAGGAAGGGTCAAAATTGGATGTGTGGCATTGAAAACATCTTGTACTGACATTCCTTCCCAGAGCTCCCCGAAGGGATGATTTGTGCCTTATGTGCTTATTTATTGCAGCTTCTCTGAGTCACTGCATGGGTCTGGGAGACAATAAGGACCAGAGTCTGTGGTCTGGCTCATTTTAAAGTTGGAAGACAGGTTAAAAAAAGTGGAATTTTTAGCTGCATTCAACAGTGATCAAAACTGTTTTCATTCAGACAATCAGGATATTGAACATGACCTCAAAGCAAGCACAACTAATCTGCAATGCTTTGAAAACTGCATCCCCAGGCCACAGTGCCCAACTGATCGGATATTCACTTATTTGCTCTTCTGCCTCTAGAAATGAAAAGCAAGACTTAGGAGTTACTCAAGATTTAGAGCAGCCAAGCTTTTACTAAACATTATTTTTTCTACTGTGTTTTACGGTTCCGTTATCAAACAGAAAACAGTCCTAAAATATCCATTTCTGTGCTTTTTTAGCCAATAGATTATGGTTCACTGGCAGCTGGCTGGCCAGGAAGGTGCAGGAGGAAGACATACAACTTGTGATTTGGGTTATTTTCCCTGTTACCAATTCCTGCTGGAAAAGCTTCCCCATACCTTTTTGTTTCCTATCACAAACTTAGCTCCTCTTTCCTTCCCTGAAGAGTTGTTTCCACCATTTTCAGTGTTAGGATTCCTCACCCACCCCTGCAGAGAGTAGCTGTGCAGTTCCAAGCCTGAGGACAGCACTCCCCACTCAGCTGCCCATGGACCACCACAAACTCATTTGGTTTCTGTTCTTTCAGATCAAGGGAAGACTGAAAATTGGGTTTTTTACCAAGCTGACCAACTGGCTAAAGAAGTTTTGCAGAGATAGAAACTTGGCAAGTAAAAATATTCTCCCCTAGTTGAAGGCTTTCCCACTATGACCTCTTGGCACCTGGTCTGACAATCCTTGTTGCCTGTGAGGTGACAAAATAACTCCCTGCTGTTGTTAAATCACAGCAGGCTACAGAGAATCTTCCTTTTTAGCACAACCTGGTGAACTCAAGGATGCAAAAACGCACATACCAAAGTGTGTTCTGTGCATGGTTGTCTGGGGGCTGGGATCAAAGTGTACTCACATGGATGGAAGTGGAAATAGGAGCACATTTTGAAAGTCAGTTCAAAATAGATAAAGCAAAGAGCTCCCATTTCAGTATATTGTATAGAAATGTACAGAAAGTGGAAGAAGGAGAAAAAAAACCAACCCCAAATCATGTACTAACATGAACTGTAACCTGCTTGGCACACACAGCTGTCTTTTATGTTGTGTGTTGGACAGAAGTGAAGGAACTGGATACCTGCATGGAAAAAAATGCTTTGCTAAGGCAGTGGTGTTGACTACACAATCGTTATCAAGGGCTATCAGTAGGCAGAATGTGATGCTTAAAACTGATGATCCACACATGAAGGTTTCTATTTGTGCTCAAAGGTAAACAAGGTGCCTGATTGCTGACACTCCCGAGTGCAGAGGGAGAGCTGCAGATTCCCACCACTCTGACATAGGCCAACCTCAAAAAAGTCGACCATTTACCTCCTCTGTCCTTGCAGATGATCCATAATCTGCACAGGGAGATAATTACTGGAATATATGGATGTGTGCTTGGAGAGTCACGGTGCAGTATCTTACACCTGGGTAGTAAAAATTTGTGTACCATTATTTTCACAAGGATGAGCTGGGTTCTGTGGGTAACACTCTGAAGACGAGTGAAGACACATTTGGGGGCCTGAACCTTGCTGAATAAACTAATGGGGAAAAAAAAAGATTGCCGAGTGTGTATTACCTTTGCTATATCCTCCTGGAATGCCACCAGGTTCAAGTAGGATATATTGACCAGGTCTGGCCCATAGACAACAGTGATCATCCGATTTTCCAGCCGGCCTCCTGCGTTCCCAGCATCCAGCAGTTCGCGCAGCTTGGGATCCTGCAAGTGAATATATGATGAAATAATTACAAATCTTTTGCAAATACTTACACAAAAAGAGGTGGTTATTTTGGCAAATACTTTCATTTTGAAAATTTGTGTTGTTTTGAACATTTTTAATGTGATGGCACCTGCTTCTGATCCGCTTAATTACTCATTAAAATATTTAAAGTCATTAACCCAGAATAAAAAGAAAATCACTGCCTTAAGTCCTTCAAAGCCTTTGAGCTCTGCTTTGGTACTGCACAGACTAAGAGCTGCCCAGCTGATGGCTGCAAGTTCCTATTTCCAGTTATTTTGCCTCAGAAGTTAAGCACACACAAGCTGTGCTGCTTGTCAGAGTAACACAGTCTGTCCAAAGGCCACTGGCCTCAGCAGAGAGATTCTCTGTGACAGTCGTGGATTTTAGATAAAACTAAAAAAGAGAATTTGGTCTTTCCTAAGGAATTAAGAAGACTTCTGGAATTAACTGTCCTAAACACTATGAAATGAAAGACAGAATTTTAACGACCTCCTCTTTTTTTTAATGTTCAAACCTGCATGCACTATTTAAATTATTAGATACATTCCATTTAGATTTAGTTTTTAGTTTTGGGGTTTTTTTGTGGTTTTTTTTTTCCATTTCGTATCCAATGTAGAATCATTCAGGTTGGGAAAGACCTTTAAGGTCGTTGAGCCCACCTGTCCCCCCATCAACTAAACCACGTCCCCAAGCCCCACATCACCACATCGTCTATTAAACCCCTCCGAGGACGGTGACTCAACCCCTTCCCTGGGCACCCTGTTCCAGTGCTTGATACAGAAATGACTACACAACATTTCTGTGAAGGAAAGATAAATTCAATGACTTTTATCATCTATTAACAGGCTGAACCTCACAGCTTCATTGGCAGCACGAGGGTTTGAGTAAAAATTTCAGGTTACTTTGTGACTCAACTCGGTTCCGTTTCTATTAATCTGCAGCTTTTCCAAGAAATGCACTCAGTGTTTTTCAAGCTAAGAAAACTACTTGCTCCTTGGCCTCATGATGAAGTTTATAAACGCAAAGAGAGATGAAAAGATGCCCTGTGTGGCTGGATTCAATCCTTTGAAAAGACACAGTGTAATCTGAAAGCTCAGGTTTCCTAAAAGGCAAGATTTTTCAGTCTGGTGCAAATACTGACAAATGGCCAGCAAATAGAACCCCCATGGGAAGAAGACTCTGTGTAGAGCTCAAATTATTTCAAAACTGACACAAAAATATCCTGCGGTTTAGGTTTTGCTCTCCCATGAATCTTTTCTCCCCACTGGCTGCATGTTTAGTGTTTACGGCACTTCTTAATATTTAATAACTTTTTGAATAAGCATCTAAATTTCCACCGATACAAATTAAATTTAATGTAAGAGGGCACCAAGATGATAAAAAGTATCATTTTTTTTCATGGATCTCGGAGGAAATTATACATCAACAGGACCTCAGTCTAAAGACCATCTCCTGACTAGTGTCATAGCTGCTCGTAGGCAGTGGAGTTAAGGGTATGTTCACCAAATACCTCACCAGGTTTAGGAAAGCATTTTGAAGGATGATGTAGAAACTGCAAAGAAAGCACAAGGCTGTCTATCTCATAATGCTGAGTGAGTCTCCTAAATACTGCGTGTGATGGCAAGTGTTGCAGGAAAACAGAGAGAATAATCCCATTTCAGGGCTCTGTGAAGAAGGAACATATATGATTGTGGTCCGAGACAAAGACGGTTTCATGGGTAAACAGGTTAATCACAGGCTTTCACGTAAGAGAAAATCATGAGAGGGATATAAAAACGGTAGTTGTGTTCCAGAGATGAGGAGACAAAAAAAAAGGGTCTCATTTGGATCTCGGAGAAGAGCACCAGAAATGCCCTGAAGTTGCTAAGTTGGTGTATTACTAGACGAGTTATTTTCCTTTTTATTTACATGCTGGAAGTTCCAAAGCTTTGTTTTATGTCTGTGGGAGATGAGAATTCATCTAGTTTTCACTCTCCCAAAATCAGACAGATAAATGCTTCCACTCAAGGGCCTGTCTGGGAATAGCATCATCCTTTCCGAGCTCAAACCGAACAGGGTTGTCTATCTGGCTTCATTTTCTCCCCCAGAATTGTCATTCCTCTCCTCCTCTCCCTGGCTGAGCCTCTTGCTCACAGTTTCACTCCCGATGATGAACGGCAATCACACCAACAAAGGAGGAAAGCTGATAACCTTTTTCTTTCGTATTTACCGTCAACCATAGGATGTGTCAGTGATGAATCAGCCTCTAGTTAGACTGAGAGAGAGAGGCATTAGCCACGCATCAGAGTGAAAAAAAGAAACATATTTGACATGGGATGCTTTTTCAAAGCAAATTCATCAAAAGAGGAGTTATCTGGGACTGGCTCAGGAAGGTTTTTAGAAGTGCAGAGTGAGTGGCAAATCAAGAGAATGCGACTATGAATTCAGTTTTCCAAATCAAAGACTTTTTCTCCAGGTTTTAAAGGCAAGAAATTAGACAGCCCATCCTCTCTGGGCTGCTGGGTCTGAATGACTCAAATGCTAAATTTCTCTGGTCTGTTTAAGACTTTTCTAACAAAGTTTGAAGCAGAGTCCTCTCCAGCAATGCATTCTCCTGTCCTCATCCAGCACCTGCTGAGAAAGGGCACACACCCTGTGTCCTGGGCTCTCTCAGCGTAACCTGTTATGTGCTCCACAAACCTAAAATAGATATTTTATAGATTTTTTTATTTTTTAGTTTATTTATTTTTAAGTTCAGTGAAAAAGAATAATTTTGACACCAACGTGATTCACACCCTTTTTGACCCCTGCCATGGGTGTATTTGTCCTTTTAGGGTGACAGATGCACTTGCCAAGAACAACTTATCCCTTAGCTGATGATCCAGGTCATATTATTTGGTCCTTAGATCTGAAGTTCTCAAGCTTAGGATACCAAAGCACACTGTTCCCTCTCCACATGAACAGCTCTGCTCCCTTATTACCACAATTAGCTGCAAGCACTCCTAAGGAGATGAGCAAAATATCCTTTATCCACATCTTGAAGACTATCAAAGCTCTATGAATCAAAGGCCTTTTTAAAATGTCAGCCAGTTTTCCTGTGGAGATGATAGGAAAGAACATGGAAAAAAAAACCCCAAAAAAACAACCAAGCAGCAAGATCAAATTTAGCAGATATTCAGAAGTATTATACCTATTTATTATTGATTGCAGTAACTTTTGGAACACCTGAGATACTGAAGTTCTGTCATGTTCAGGAACACGCCCATGGGATGCCCAATAAACAGCAGGATATTGGCCATACCCACGTAACTCAGAGTTCACTCTGTAGGGTAATAATTTCTGACATTAACTGATGTCAGAGAACATCACAAAAATTTGATATTTTCTGACAAAGGAGCATCTTTTTTGACTCTTTCAGTCAAAAGACCTGAGTGGCAGCTTGTTTTTTCCCCTTCCACTGAAGTCCAGAAGGAGCTTCAGCTCAAGGACTGACCCTGGAACCAGGTCAGGAAAACCAGTGTTTTGGATAGGACACTTCTGTGCCTCAAGGGTTGCCATTCCCAGAGGGAGATAGAACTTGTCACCTCCCCCATATCTGCCTGCTCACAAGGATGGTATTGGCAAAGATCTTTAGAATCTATTAAAAATCAAATTAGCCACATCAAATTATGGCTGGAGCTGGTCAGAGGACTGTCTCCTCATTTGGTAAAAAAACCTTCTATATTTGGTTCTGCTGTCTTGAGAAAATTATCGAAGAAAACCACACCTTAAATAAACCTGAAACAAAATCCGAAAATATATATTAAAAAAAGGCCAGAAACATAAATTAATAATAAAACAAAAGCTTAAGGCATTCCTGCAATTTTGATGAACAAATGCAGAGTAATGATATTTGGTCAGAAACCAAGATTCTGTGGACAGAAGGATAAAAATAGATTTCAATCAGACTTTCAAAACTTTCTCCTGTTAGATTTTCCTGGAAATCATAAGAATAATGTAAACTTAAAGAGGTAACTCAGCCACATTGCTGCCAACCTCTGTGAGGGCTGCTTTCCACTGCAGCTGTTGTATTAAAGAGCAGTTCTTATCCCCAAAATCTCAATTAGTGTGTGCTCTGCACACTACAGCAAATGCCATAACATCTTTTCATAGAATCACCAGCTCTTTAAACTTTTTCTTTCCTGAAAACTAACACTAATAATACATTTTGCTGTTGATTTCTAACTTATATTCATAGCTATAAAGGTGCTTCAAAATTCCCCAGACTCTACACGTTAATCCCAAAAGGTTATAGTTATGTCCTGATAACTTCAGGAGAGATCTGAAACAAAAATGGCTACAGCCTTTCATCTTAGTTTCTTTCTCTTCAGAACAAGATTTCCAAACACTCCTAACTGCATTTATATTTTTCTAGCTCTTCATGTATCCCAGGAGAGGGAATACAGGGAGAAAGAAGCATAATTAGGTAGCTACATATGCAAAGAGTTTTCCAGGAAACACTCAAGTTTGCACTTAAATTAAATGAAGAACCTTGCTAAAATAGGACCTTACATTGTAACTCTGTCAGAGGCAAAACTCCCACAGATTTTCTTCAAATAGAAAAGCATCTTATCTCCAAGAATGCCTTATCACAGACTGTCTATCAACACAAATGTATACACATGCATGTATGAACAGCATGGATATATAATGTATTTGACCCGGATATCAAAATACCAGCTTTTAACCCTTTAAGCAGCGGGTAAGTTGCTGGTTTAGGGGCAGCATAAATAAATCCTAAGTGATTCTCAAAACCAGACCACTTACCCCCAGTGATCACTGGAGTGATCCAAACAAACCCTGCAGCACTGCCCAGCACAGGAGATCAAATCAGGGCAGGAATTGCTCTCTAAGACTCTGTTAAAATGGTTTTGCACCACCTGTGGTAGCCAAAGTACAAAGCCCTGGTCTGAAATGCTTCTTGGGTCCGTGGTGATCCCGAATTGTTGCTTTCATCTTTGTATCTACAGTGCTTCATCTCGTGCAGTCGCTCCCTCTGCATGCCCATCCAAGCAAGGAGTGCAGCACCTCCCGAGGGAAGTATTTGCCCACCTGGAACCTGTTCTCTGCCTCCAAAGGGAACAAGGCACAGGTGCTGCTGGACACGTCTAGGCTGCAGGTGAGACAATCCCACAGCAAGTGTTCCACCCCAGAGGGACCATCACTCTGCATCGCTTCCAAAGCAGCTGTGAAGGGCTCCAGAGCATCCGTGTGACCCCGGACAAAATGTTCCCGCTAACTGGCTTAAATTCACTGTTAACAACCCACCCACAGATCTCAGACCTGCTTCAAACATCGTTTCTGTCACACTGAGCCACAGGAGAGGGCTAAGAACTTCCCATCAAGTGGATTGACAGACTCATTCTTCAAAGAAACACATCTTCCATCTCTCCTTCCCTTGTTGTCATTGAAATCACAACTCTCAAGTCTGTTTCAGGAATCCCTTTCACTGATTAAGGAGAATGTCCATACATGGGAGTCACACCTACAAACACCCAGCGACAGGATTTTGTCTGTCTGTCTCAATGACAGTCAGATGAAATGAATAAACTCCAATTACTACATCAAAGATATTCAAAACAGTGTTCTCCAAACCCTCTCTTCTCTAATTGCACAGAACACACAGGAAGTTTGATATTTAAATGGATTCAATTGTATCAATTTATTCTTACTAAATTCATTGCCATTAAACCAGCAATACATTTAGCCCAATGCAGATAAACACTGCATTATGGTTTTAATATAAATAATGTCTTCACACGTTTCACAGAAGCATTTCAGATCAATATATAGCCAAAATATTTGCAAATACTTCTCCCTTTGAAACTCCTTCTCCCTTCTAGGGTTTCAGAATGGATTCCAAATTTATCAGGATATCACCATAGCTACCTATGCACAGAAATAGAGCCGGTATCTTGTTTAAACACCCAAGTCATCAAGACATCATTTCTGTGCAAACTCAGGCAGTGTGTACAAAACACAAGGATGTTGCTTTAAAAAATGCTCTCAGTAATCTAAACTGGTCTCAACTTGACCATCTGCTCAGTTAACGGGGTGGAATATTTCTGGAGGATAACGCAGTATGAGGTAAAAGGAGTCCGAAATGCCTTCAGACAAAGAGGCAGTGCCTGGAGAAGGAGATCCAAAGGATCCACTGACTCCGAGGATGGATCTTGCCTGGGCTGTGCAGCAACACTGCCTCAGATGTAACTGAAAGCCAAGGGCTATTCTTCCCACAGATATTATCACAGATGAAAGGACACCATAAATCATCCATCAGTCAATCCTGATTAACCTTCTCTGTGAAACACCTACTCCAGAGTAAGAGTTGATTTTCCCAAAATAGCTTAATCCAATTCCATGCTTGAAGTAAGAACATCAATACATCAAGTTTACCAGCAACAGCTTATGAAGAACAGTGAAGCTACTTCTTTTTCTGTGATGTACAACTTTTGAGGAAGAGGGAATATGTGCCTGCTTAAAACATACCATTCCTCTTTTTCTGACCTTTCCCATAGTTCAAGTGATCCAAATCCAGCTTCCCTGGGTCTCTCATACTCTCATGACAAACATTAAGCAAATATTCAGCTGGAACATTTTTTAATTCTCTTTCTTCATGTTTGCTATTTCTCACGATTTTTCTTCCACATTCATGGTATTTAAGTTTTAAACTGCTTGCATGACTGTGTGCTCTATAAAACCAACCAGTGACAAGTATAAACCATCTAAGTAAAATCAGACCAAAGGTGGTATTTCTCAGTCCTTCTGGATGAGGTTGTGATTAACACGAAAGAACTTTACCTCTCACAGGGTAAACCTTAATTTATGTGACAGCTACAAAAAGGCAAAATACCAAGAAGCTACAACCAGGCACAATCTGCTTCTAGATGTTTCCTAACTCACAAACATTTATCAGCTGCAGATGGCTCATTATTTTCAAAATGACCTTTAAGCGCACACACACTTCCCCTTGCCGCTTCTCCTTGCTCAAAAACACTGTGAGATTTTCTTCGGCGTGATTTTAAAGGCAGAGATGAAGAGATAGCAGTGAAAAAAAACTTCTCTCATTTTAATGTCACTTTTATTAACTCGTTTTCTTTGGGCTGTATGAGGCCATTGAAAAACCCATAAAAAGTCCAGGAATGAAATGATTTCTACAGTGAGTTGCAAGAGACCCCAGGGCAGGAAGAGCTGGAACGGCAGCTTAATTTTCACTTATCTATAAAATCTCGTATGCATTGTTCTTCCAATTCGGCATTGCTGTGTAGAGTTATTTTAATAGGGTTGCTTCAGAGGTTGAGGTACAATCAGTTACTCATTTATATGTCATTTGTAACAATCTGAGATGCTCGAGATGAGCTGAATGAGCGGCACTGCCTGAGTGCCCACCTTGCTGCTTTGGAGAGCTCTAGGAGGGCTGCAGCACAATCACTTGCATTTTAATGGCTTTTTTTTTTTTTTTTTTTTTTTAGCTGGTGGGAACATGTACATCCAGACGGCCTGGAATGCTGGATGCACCAACTACCCACCCCTATAAACACAACAGATGAAACACGAGAGCTGTAACTGAAAACATCTGACTAACGAGCTGTTTATTACGGCAACTTTTCAGGCTCATCAGCGGAGGTAAAATATAAAACAAAAAAAAAAAAAAGAAAAAAAGAAGACTGCCAAGCTAAGCTATATTTTGTTCTGCCTTACCTGTCTGAGAGACATGCTTTGCTGTAATTTTTTTTCAATTACAGAGTCATGTGGGATGCTTGATGCTAAAGGTTTCAATTTACCTGATTTTAATTATTGTAAACACTCACGGCTCCCATTACCTTTAAGTATTTAATTCTAGGAAACTCATTTGCAGCACAGGAAAGGAAAATAAACCATTTCAATGATGATGCAATGAGAGTCATAATTGTTTCCTTCTTGGACTGGAGCAGATACTCAGCTCCTGCAAATCAGACCGTGAGGTTACTACAGGCTCTTAGTGGTATATCTAATTAACTCCTGGTGGACAGCGAGGAGTTCTCCTGCACTGCCACTTGTCCCAAACCTTCACTGCATTAGTTGCAGTAATTCAGAGGCAGAAATATATGTAGACACTTGACATCTAAATATTGGTGCCAAATTAGCCAGTAGAGATGAACTTACTCCCTGCAGATCTCAGTGGAGCTGTCCTGGCTTGTGGTGACAGTTCAGCTCAGTGGTGACAGTTCAGCTCAGTGGAGTGAGGGAACCACAAAGCCAAGGGAGCTCTCAATAGCTGGATGGTGCCTTGACTCTGAAAATGTGCCTACAGCCAAAAAACCACCTAAAAAACCATGGCAAAAGCATACAGCAGATGCCACTGTTTTGGATGGTAAAGTTAAGAGAGAGGAAGTTATAACGTAATGAAAACAAATTGTTTAAGATTGCTTTCTAAAAGTTCGTTGGCTTCAATTTACTCCCGAGAGGATGATTTTCCCTAAGTACATTTTAACTTTTAAAAATAAGCATCTACCAGAAAGAACAGATTCCTGTTTTAGTAGACAACATGACTTCTGAAACCAAAAGAAGTAAAATCTGCAAGGAGTATGAGTAAGAACTAAAAATATATTTTTCTGACTGAAGAGAGAGAAAACAATGAATAAATGCAAAACCTGTATTTGGGTGGTTTTATGACAGATTCATTTTACCACCTGTGAAAGGACAGGAAACCTGTTCAGTCACTGCTAGGAAAGGAACATCCAAGCACTAATGTCTTTGGCAAGCAGCTGCAGAGAGGAATTCTTCAAGGGATGCCATGGAGACATTATTTTAAGCCATTCGTTTTGTACTCTGTGGTTTTGAGAACTAATTGATGAAGGGAACATAAAAAGGGTGGCTGGATCAATTTGAGATCAGACTTGAAGAACATAACACATCAACTCAGAGAACAGTGCTGATGAAAACTCTGAGTACTACATGGCTGTGAGCAGCCAGAGTGAGAGTGCCAAGATAAGCAGGAGAAAAAATCAGTGCAAGGAGAAAGTGATGGAAACGGTCCCAAAAGGAACACAGTCTATGTGGCATGAGGTGCATATGAAGCTAAATCCAGATGCAGGCATTTGGTGCAGTGAGCAACTCAGGGCTTATGAATTATTCACAAGTGTTACAGACGCAAAATTCATTGATAAATACATGTCTCTGCCTACACTTCTGCAGATATGACGGATTAAGACAACTACACCCAGTTTGGTCCTTCGAGCTTCTCCATTTCCACCAGTTTTTCTCCTGAATCATAGGAAAACCACCAGGGACAGTAGCTGTTGCTCTTGAAAAAGCAGACATTGCTCAGTGAACACCTCTGCAGATAAAACTACAACTGTATCCTTAATATCCACCCATGGCTCTTTTCCACAGTATAAACATTTGGGAAAATGCAAGGAGCTGAAGATTTGCCACCTCAAAACCTCACATGACTTGTCTAAGTACCAATATCAGATGACACACAGAAATCAAGAGATAACGGGAATTCTGCACTAACTCACAAACTCAACAACTCTCCTCAATTCAAAGGGGTTATCCTGGAACTGAGAAAGGGTGAAAATTGGCAGAGGAAGTTTAACAGTTACTACTTGTTTTTAAATGTGTCTTGTACAAACCATGGCAGCTTGCAAAGAATTCAATTTCTTACATTTGGGAGGTGGATCAGCACTTCTCTTCCTAATATCACTTGCTAAGTGCCAGAGAGACTCCTAGTTATCCAAGAATTTAATGAACTACATCCAACAATTTGAGGCTGTTTCATTTAGATAAGAGGCTTTCCAACTTGAAGGATAAAGCAGCTTTCAAGGCAGTGGAAAATAAAACACATTTTGATGTGCATAAACTACCCAAGCAGTCAGTTAATTCTAAGAATCAAATTTTAGTTGGGAGAAGTCGAGTAAATAGGTTTGGCACACAGGCTGCACACCAGAAGACTGTACAGGAGGCTGGAAAGTCCTGCACAAACTCCAGGCCACGCTTTGTGCTCCCCTCTTTCCTACATTTCCCAAGGATCCCCAGTGGAGTATTTGACTTAGCAAATCTATGAACTCTCAGGGTTAGACCAAAATATTTCTGAAAGCTTATGAAGTCCACTGTTTTTTTGAAAAGGGAGTTAAAAATATTTTATGCACATAAGATTTGGGCTCTGAGGGTACACGTTATCCATTTGGGTCCTATTCAACACATCCTTGGAAAAACAAATAGTTACAAGGCAAGCAAATTGGAAAGGAATATTCTGCAAAGATGAGAATATCCTAAATGTCACTCCCCCAAAACAGCACCATTTGACACTGGGTTTTAAATGCACAGTTTGCATAATGACAGAGTGAAAGATGTAACTTCAAGTCAGAATTAAATAGCTTTAAAATATTTCTGTTGTTGAAGCTGGAGTACTTTAGAACAGGAGCCCGGTGCTTATGCAGTAATTTGTAACGTATTTCTATTCAATCTTATCAGTCAAACCAAATCATGTAAAGCAGCTGCCCACATGTAACAGCTCAGCCCAGGAGCTGCAAGCTCACGGGCTCAGCCAAGAGTTTTACTTTAAAATATAGACACAAGGTTCTTTAGTACCTCGAGACAGCTCAAGAGAATAAGCCACACACTTGTTCCCAAGACACGCTTGTACTGATAATTTAGGGGAGAAAACAGGGGAACTTGGCACGAGTTCCAAAGGGCACCACGCAATCCAGACAAAGCATTCCACCACAGAACCCACCCAGCACAGA
>JAWWES010000115.1:1138819-1189213 GCA_035583135.1 Lophotriccus pileatus
GACCCAACAATTCCTGATCTGTGTCTCACACCACGGAAAACACGTGTCCTTCTGACACGACAAACCGGTGAGGTGCAACATCAGCGAGGTGCAATATCAGACCACGCTCGCTCAGGACGTGAATACCAGCCTGTAGGTGATTTAGCACGTTTAAATACACCAAACAGTGTGGCCTTTGTGACCTGTGTGTTTGAGCTGTCCTTTCGTCTCCCAGCCAAGGCGTGGAGCTGTTGTTTTCCCAGTGCGAAGCCAAGGTGAACGGTGATCAATGGCCAGCAAGGAGCAGCAGCCAGGGACAGGGGCTGAGGGCAGCCGTTGTAGGAGGAGGGATGAATCCGGGGTTTAGTCTGAAGCTGGAAGGATTTAAGGGGTTTGAATCAGACCGTCAGGGAATGAGATGCACATTAAATCCCTGATACTGCAACTTGTACATAAATAGATCTTCAGGTGGTTTGCTGCCTTTCCATGCCTTGCAATATTCATGCCATATTCAATATTACCCTGTCGGTTTCACAGAAAGTAAGAAAAGGCTTGGGGGTTAGTTATATTTTTTTAATATAACCACAAAATGCCTGTGGAAGCTTTCTGTAATTTCCTGTTATATTTAACTTTTCAAGGGAAACTTATGATAGAAAGCTGTGCTTTAAAAAATCTTCTAAGTCTGTGGAATGGCACCTTCGGAGCAGCTTCGCCGGCAAGGTTACCTGGAGTGACAGTGACTCCCAACACACACACACACACACACACACACACACACACACACTCTGCATAAATTTACCCCACAAACCAAACTAAACTCCCTTCAGATACAAATCTTGTCTGTAATGGATTGGTATTATAAACGGAGGGATCAATAGTGCCTGGAGTCAGCCTGAATGCTTAAATTAATGATTCCCCAAAATAGCAGTAATGCAAGGCCACGTGGCATGTGCTGGCACCTACCTGAGACTACAGAGCATGAGCAGGGCAGGGTCAAAGTCATCTACAGACCTCTCTTTTCCCCTTTTCCATATTTTCCATACCGTTTAGATACTTAAATAGGTCAGAGTTTGTTTTATTTGCTCAGTGGGCTTTTCTGAAAAAAAGGATTTAAATTCATGTCTTTGGCAATCCAGAATCCTTTGAGAATATTGTGTATTATTTACATAACTATACTAACATAGATATATTTATATAACATAATTTATATTGGAAGTATGATCTGGTTTTAATCTTTATATGTGGTAGTGGCATTTGCCCCTTTCTGTGGCTGCAAGTGGCAACTCACTGTGCAAGCACAAGTAACAACAGGGAGTAAATTCCCAGCAAATTTTTTAGAAGTCTGGTTTGATTTTGTTTTCAATCCCATCTCAGAACTAAGCTGCTGGAGGAAGGGAACAACAATATGTTTTGAAAGAGGAATAAATGTAACACTGGGAAACAAAAAAGCCCAGCTTTACATCTTCTTCCCTTGGAAAAAACAACCTGTGCCAACGAAACAAGCGGTGAATGGAAGTGTGTTTGAGCAACCTTCTGGGCAGGATTCCCAGAAGAAATTTATTGCTGGCTTATCAAGTTTCTAATCTGTTTTTTAAACCAGGCTACTGGCCAGGTGTAAATCTCCTGAATGGTAGGAAACTCACTATAGAGACAGAGTCTGTCAGGCTACAGGGGATGTCACCTCCCCAGAAATGGGACCTGCTGAGAGCTGCCACTGCAGTTCCAATGAGATACTGCAGGAGCTCGTCCAAAACCGCAATTATATTCATGTTTCAAATGGATTATAAAAAAACCCACCTTAATAACTACAACCAAACAAAAAACCCCAACCTACCACTGTTAGGATTTTCAGTGTTAATAGAAAAGAATGAGGAATTTAAATTATAATGGAGAAAATTTAAATTACAGGTAAGTGAGGACAACTGACACAATAAACTTACTACAGCTCTCAAATCAGTTTGCTGTAGCCCACAACTTTGCTGGAACCTTTAGTAAATACATCTTCATGTCACAGATTTACTTTCTTGATTTCTTCTACCATTTCACACCACTGAAGAGGTTACAGCCTCATGTGATCCAGCTTTTCTCTGCCAGCCCTAAATAAAATGGAATTCCAGAACGTTCCTCATTTTATCCTTGCTCAGCCTTCAAACTTTGGAAGCTTGATCCTTTTTTTTTTATGTCGTCATTCTTCCTAGAAATGAAGGAAAATGATGGTGCAGTTCTCAGCTGTTGGCTGGATAACACTCACACAATCCACACTATGTAATTCCAGAGGAGTTACCAAAGGGATGGTTCTCCCAGAGCAGTCGTTTTGTGTTCTGTGATACCACTCAAATGACCTCAGTTCCCTGGACATCCCCCTGAAGTCAGGTCTGGCTCAGGTCAGACCCTTGTGGTGCCACACATGGAGACTCTGCACCTTCTTTCAGAAACCCTTAAATGGAACAGCAAGTTCCTGCTCCAGTGAAAGGGACTAATTGGATGGATAAGGAAATCACGGAGCACAACAAACTTATGTGCCCTTGGGATGAGCAAGCTGCTCCAGAAGGATCTCTACTGCCTGCAAGAACTAGGAAGGGAAACTAATGAAATGAATGGATCTCAGCTAACTTTGTGATAAAGAGAAAGTTGAACTCTCATATCTTAAACACAGGAAAAGGCTTTCTTAGACACAACAATGTGAGTTTGCTGCTGCTTCTCTTGAGGCCTCCTCTGAGACCCCTCCCAAACAATGAAGTTCAGGTACTGTTCCAAAGGAAAACAAATGTCCATTGAAAAACAAGTTGTTATTTTTTACAAGCTCAGAGCAGCTCAACAAGCTGCTTCCCCTCAGATCAAGTGTCAGCAGCAGTGAAGTAAACACCTGACCAGAGCATATTTTATTAGATCAACTGTCAGGCAAATTCTCTTTTGCCTTTAAAAACAACATGGCCACACACAGGGGGGGGGAAAAAAGGGAAAAAAAAAGAAAAACAAAACAGGAAAGACTTTTCCAGATAGGTTTCTATGAAGATTGCTTAAAAAAGCTTCCAATTTCTAAATTATTGCTATTAAGGGAAGCACTGTGCAAGAAGACTTAAGAGATGCTGAATGTTCTTGGAATTCATACAGACCATTTTCAGGAAGGAAGGAAGCAATGTTTAAGAAATATTAGTTCTTAGAGAAGAACTAACTTCTGCAACAATAGTCAAGAATTTGGCCAGCATATTTTGGGGACAGTAAATAAATTATACATACATACATACATACATATATATATATATATATATAAATAAATATATATATAAGGCTACTGTCAAGATGCCAGTGAGCATAAGGAATGCTCTCAGAGGGATAAGGAATCAGAGCATAAGGAATGCTCTCAGAGAGTTTTTCAGAAAATAAGGGTCATGGATCTGAACCTGTGTCTCAAATCCACTCCCTTTTATGTCTCCACACTGCAAGATACAAATATTGGCTCTGACTCTTGGGTACAAAATTGAGATTAACAGGGCAGGACCTGTTCCTGAGCCTGTGTGGAAGCAAAGGGCAACCTTTGGTCTGCAATCACCAAAGTTCATCAGAGCTTTATCTCCCTGAGCAGCAGCTGCCACTCACTCACCTGAAACTCCCAATCTCTCTGGACCTTTTCTGCCCATTATTCTTTCCACATCAGCACTTCTTGCCCTAGGCTTTGATATCTCATTCAATCAGCTTACTATATTATATATCTATATGTATGTATTTATTTGAGTCTCATTTGCCAAAATGTATGAGGTTTAAAATAATTTTATGAGAGAAAATTGCAGCATCTTAGATAACACCAGCCTCTCTGGTATCACAGACATAAACATTAACATTTCAGTTCTTTTCCTTTCAGATTTCTTTTAAGAGCCACCCCAGGCTTCATTTCCCCGGATTATTGTGGCTCTCACTATGTCCTGTCTTTTGTGAATTTCAGCAGCTGGCACCCTCGAGTTTCTGTGGTTGAAAGGAAAATTAAATATACCCCATTTAATCAGCCTACATATGCTCCAGTTTTTCTTTATGCTGACTGTTTAGGTATAATGGCTTGGTTTTTATTTGCTGTTAATGGGGTCGTAATTGTTTTTGATAAAATAATGCAGTGTTTGTTCAGCTCTGCAAAACAGAAACACGTAAAAAAACACAAGCCAAAGGAGCTCCGTGTACAGCTATTAAGAGGAATCCAGAAGGGTTCAGCAGCTAAGTGCTCCTAGTCACTATTGGATTAAATTAGCGTATTTATTGAAGTTCTAAAAGGAGAATATGAATTTTAAAGTACACCAAGTTGTTAGAATGTCATTTACTATTATTTATCCACATTACTGCACCTCAGTCTTTGTTTAATGCTGCTGTAGTTCCATATTCACAACACTGTCAACCCCAAGTAGTCAAAAGCCATGACTCACCTCCCTTTCAATAAAAACAGCTACTTAAAATCCAGGAGATCCAGGATTATTGTTATTGCTGCTATTAGTGAGAGAGCCTGGATTATTCCCTTGGGCTCAATCATTAGGCTGCTGGACAGCTAAAATTATAGGAATTTACTTTCATGGAAGTGAATGGAGACGAACTGAGGTTCCCAAAGAATTCGTGACCTTCAATCAGGAACTTGGGAGACACGAAGTACCTCTTGGCACAGCAGAACTGATCTGCAGATCAACAAGAGGCATGTACCTGTATAATTCTGCCCAAACACTGAGCAAGAAATGAACACCAAACATGAAAGAGTCGAGCAGTAAATGTTTTGAGGAGAGCACCGCAATCTTTGTGTTTGGTGGGTTTTTTTGGGCAGCAATTTTACTGCAATGATTTGCTGTTCAGGTTCTGCATAGAGACATTTGGGGATGCGTCCCAAAAATCTGTCTGTTTTGTTGTTGCTTTTGACATCTCACAGAAATGCTACTTCTTCTATCTGTGTGACAGCAAATATATATTAAATAATAGAAATTTAGTCTCTCCTCAGTGTAAGAAACAGCATTAACAGTAAGCAGTGGAATTCCTCATTGGACAACCCAAACAAGCATGAGAAGAGAAAACTTTTCATTCAATAAGCCCTAAAAATACCTGGCCCCAAATTATACGAGGTGCAGTTCTCAGGGTTTCTTCCCCAGCAGAGCAATTATACCTCCACTGTACTCTAATCTTATATTTTTAGCAATGAATGTATCCTACAAAAAGCTGATTAACTTCTCATCAGCATCTGGCACAGCTCAGCCTATTCTTTTACAGGTAAGCAAAAGCTGCCCTGGTTGTGGGGGGTTTTTTTGCCAGCAAAAATGCTCCAGTGAGCAACACAGGAATATTTATCCCAGGCACAATATTGTTCTCATGTTCACATGCTGATGTATCTTGAGATCAAACTGTAGGAATAAATTGAAGTTGCTGAATGGTGGAAAGGTTTTCTCCCTTCCCTTTGCCAGGATGCCCTCACAGTTGATTGCTCATTTTTAAATACTAAAAAGTCTGTCCTACTGTTGCTAAATACATTCCTGAGGAGAAAGAGAAACTGGAGGGGGGGGGGGTGCGGGGGATGGAAATCAGGATTAAACCAAAGTATTTAAAATCTCACTGTTGTTAGAAAATAGAATTATGAAACTGAAAGCCTGTGGAAATCAGATTTTGTGTTATTTTGTTCTGTTGTTGGCTGGGGGGTTTTTTCCCCTCTGGAAATCTTAGCAAGGAAGACCCTCACCACTATTTTATGAAGCAATGCAGGAACCACAAGTGTTTACCACCCAGAGCAGCTCAAATTCCAACACTGTGGTTGCTGCCTTGCTGGGTTTGTTGTTACTGGTAATTCTATGGATGTCCTGGAACAGTTTAAATCTGCATTATTTCTATGTTCCTGATCTTCCCAAAGGCTTCTCCTGGCTATACGTTGAGAGCCAGTTGTCTACTCAGGCTCTGACCAATAATCCCTGTAAATTCTCCACCAAAACCAAACCCTTTTGATCCACAGAGTCACAAATGCCCCAAATTAAGATTTCTCCTCAACTTCCAACTTACAAACTCCTCGCTATGAGAAAAGCTGCCACAAAAAAAACCCAACAAAACAACAACAAACCCTGTTCAAACACATGACAAAACTCAAAAGAAACTCAGTTTCTGGAAAGAAATCACTTTTTTTCATGTTTCAGTAGTTCATGGGTTGGGATATCACTTTTGCAAGTCTCTCACACCCAGAGCTAAAGGACAGTGACATTTATCATGTCTCTGTAGGCAGAAATATTTGTAAATTAGGAGTACTGCAAATGATACTTAGTGAAACACAACATATCAGGAGAAATAATGGGATTACTGGCATGGAAAATTTATGCCTGATCAAATATGGACTGGCAAAAGTGCTGTTTGTATACAGTTTGCCAGCATTAATTCAGCCCTTCACTTGGAGAAACTCTGCCATCCTCCACCACCCCAAAACACCCCAGTTCTGCACCTCCCCCATGGAACAACCCACAGCTCATGCCTGGCAGGACCTTCCTGGAGACAGGAAAAAACTAGACAATTTTTTTTTTTTTCCCAACCAAGTATCTGAAGGTTTTTCATATGAGCAAAAAGAAATGGTTTGAATTTTTAAATTCAGAATGTCTCTGGTGGCCTTGTTTATTTTAAGAAGTCATGCCATGCTCTTACTGCATGATCACATCCTAATCCATGATTACATTAATCACTTTCTAAATGACAAGGACATCCATGATCAAAGAATCTCACCTCTTTTGAATCACAGTAGCTCCTGAAACAACTTGACACTGAGCTAGACAAGAGGCTTTGGTGTTAAAAGCAGAATCAGATTCACAATTAGCCTACAGTTATTTTCCTTTCTTGTTGATAATTTCAGTCCTTTCCCATTAAATCATGCTGAATAAATCAGGCACATTCTCAGCCAGCGGCATCTGTGAAGTATCCTGGTTTAATCCATGTCCAATCCTTTCAGGAATCCCAGAGATAACCTGCATACTGGCTCTGTTGCTGGATGGTCATTTCGCATCCTCATGGTGTGCAAAAGACCATTTCTCCTCCCCCAAATATCCTAATCACCCGTTTTCCAGAAATCATTTGGAATTCTATGTGGCACCCCCGGATGTGCAGGTCAGTGTGACAACCCTGATGCTGCTCCTAATTCTGGCCGGGGTTTATGCCATTTCGACTTTTTTCCAAGCCTACAAAACCACTTCTATTTCAACTTCATAACTCAATTCACGTTTTGGTGATGACATGCTCTTTTCCCACCAATGGCACAGAATGCAATCAAGCTCACTGGCATTTTAACGGACTGCAGGAATCACCTCATGAGGATTTTTATAGCCCAGCTCTGTCCCTGCTCTTAGCAGTAGCACGATGTTCCCACGCTATGTGAAGCTCAGGGCTCCACACTGCCTCAGATTTTCAAGCTGTTTGTTCACTCTGGTGGCTTTATTAATTGGGAGCCCAGGCTATAAAATCCGAGCTAATTAAAGCTATCAGAGAGAAGGTGTGTGAGATGGTTTCCCGGTGTCTCGATCCTCAGGTATGAGGAGCAGCCACACTGGCTGCTCCCTTGCAATTACAGGAGCTGACAGCACTGAATTAACTCATTTAAATTCTAAACATGGTCTTAAGGGCTGCATTGTAAATAGCACAAATACACAGAGAATGATCCCTACTACAGATGCTTTCCAGCAGGTGAAAACCCCCTCAATAATCATGGTGTTTCAGTGTAAAACTAACAAACAGGCCTAAAAGGCCAGCTGGAAAAGGCAACCCCCACTGGGCCACAGCATTTTGCTCTTACATTTCGACAGCAGATTCCTTCCAAACTCAATGTTAAGCAACTGCAGAGAGAAAATGACACTTGGATTAAATACAAACACAGCCAGAAAAAATGACTGTCACTGCCACTCGCACCAAGTGCTGTTGCACCACTACAAGTGCAAGACACTTCTATCCAGCTGTGCCTGCAAAATACAGAGGCTTAAGTGGATTTTAAGGAACTTTCTGGGTTCAGTATTCACAGTAACCAGTACCAGGCATGACTTTCTAAGTGTCACACAGAAAAGATCCCTTCTTGTAAAGATCTGGGTAGACTGGAGAAGGAAAGGTCTACCCAGAGTGGGAATTCTTCAAAGGAATGAGGTGAGTGAAAAGATCGACTAAGGAAGTTGCCTGACTCAGTAGTGATTTGGTTGTGAGAAACCAAAGAGCAAGGGAATAGTAACTAGGACACAGTATGGATAACATCATGAGAACCCACTGAGGGGCTTCAGCTTACCAAACTTTCCCAGAAGTGAAAATTCTGTCTTGGTTAACAGAAAAAGACAGTCACTTCCAGAGGAAGCTGCTGGAGCTGTGCCAAGAGACACAACCTGGCTGGGCTGTCCAAGGTTTAATGAGTGAAATGACAAATAATTCAGAGGAACAACAATCAGGCATGACCCACACCAATACCTGACCAATCCCTGGTCCTGGATTGCTTTATAACTCATCTTTTCCAACAGTATGCCTGTCAGCTCACTGAGGAGCTGCTACAGACTGAAGGAGACCCACAGTAGAGCCCTAAAAGCATCTGGAACTACCAAAAAATATAATTCTTTGTGCCTTTAGTGACTCCACATCCAAAGCTGAGGTGAGAAAGGTATAAAAAGTTAATAACCTTCTGGGCAACCTCACACTCACGAGCTCCCCAGAGCCCTTAATGCTCCCAGACTGGAGCTGAAATCTTCCTGGCATGGCACTGCCCAGTGGGTCAAGCCCAGGGGACTCCAGTGCCCCACAATGAGGGAAGGATGTGCCCACAGCCTTAACCTTAAAGGTCCAGTGTTAAGACCTTTGTGGGTTTTCAAGGGACTATTTTATTGGGACAATATCCAAGGGACGTTCTTCCCCAAAGTCAACAGTATCCATTAAATAATAAAACCATCCTGCCTCAGACACGAAGCTCACAGGAGGCAATAAAACTGTCCAGTGGTCACAAGTCAAGGACTTTAAAGCAATACAAACAGAAACAAAACCACTGGAACATTACTTCTGAAAACTCTGCGGCCAAAGCAGTGGGACAGTTGTGCCTCGGCACAAAACACACCAGAGAAGGACTTAGTTTGTAATACTTTTTAAAGAAGGAGCCAATTCCAGAGAGAGTTGGGATGAGGAAGGCAGTTCACGCAGGACTCCCAAGGTGTGATGGGAGCTGCAACGTAAACTAAGGAGCAGAGAAGAGCCGGTTCTCTGGCCTGACCCAACACCTGAGGTCTAGCAGAGGGAGCACACCCAGGGCTCTGCATCCCGAGCTGAGAGCGCTTTCTCAGCAGCTTGAATTGTGGTGCTTAAAAGAAACCCTCCAAAGCAAGGCAGGGTTTGTTCCTACAAATGAAGGGTTTCATTTGCAAAGCACAAGCATCAGCAGGGAGCAGACTTTTCCTGCAGGGGGCCTGATCCTGCTGCCACAGCCCTGTCCAGGTTGCTGATGCTCCAGCAATTCCCCAGGCTCCCAAAGCCACAGCCATCTGGGAGACGCTCTCCATAAGGACATTTTTCATAGAGACTCATTTCCCACACGCAGAACAAGGGTTATTGTCTCTGCAGTGGTTAACGTTCTGTTCTGCTTCCCTGCCCTCCCAGTGAATAAATCCCAATCCAGACACAGTTGCCCCACGGTTACAAAATAAACTGTCAGCTCCCCAAGAAGCGGCTGCCCAGTGCAAGGATAGAAACCTTAAAAAAAAAAAAAAGGTAAAATATACAGAAAAAAATACAGTATCACTGCTTTCTGCAAGCAAGAGAACCTTCTCTCAAACAGTATACTGGCACTGAAATTGAATAGCATTTTGGCAGTATTATGGGATGTCAGAATGCACAGACAGCAAAGACATAAAGGTTCAGTGGTGGAAGTGCTCTGCATGCAGGACTACTGAATGGCTGCTTGAGACAGTAACAGTGGCTAATTAAAGCATTGGTGCTTTGGAAGGTCCTCACTGAGAGATGCAGCTTGTAAGTATTAAAAAAGGAACTGTCTTTGAAAATTGGCAGATCTTTAAACCTCTGAATTCCTTCCAAAATTATATTTTGGAATTGTATTATATTGTATTATATTTTTATTTGAGGGGAATAAAAAAAATCTCAACTCCAACTTATGACTGGGAACAGAAACTTCTTCAGACTTGAAGAGGAACCAAAGAGACCTTAAGGAGATATTGTCTGATTAAACTGAGGCAGTAAAAACCACTGATACCAATATTTGATGTCAATAGAAGCAATTTTAGCACAGCCAGTAGCAGCTCCTACCTGTGGGCTACAACCTTGTGTCACCAAATTCAGTTGCTCCTGGGGTGGTAATGTCAGCCCAAAGTGTTACAAAACAAACACACTAGCTTAGCAACTATCAAGAACTTTTGGAGGCACCATGAAGAAAATTAGTGGAATTTATTTATTTTTAGGAGAAAAAAGCTTTTGAGAAATCCAATATGACTGTGACACAGCAGAGAACTACAAACAGGACCAAAATAAAAAACCCAAACCAGCTCTAATGAGTTTGTCCTTGAGCCCTTGTAAATAAACATCTAGTTAGACCCAGGAAGGAGTAGGAGGAATCCTACAAATATCTGCAGGGAAATTCAAACCCAAGCAGAACCGGCCACCTAAAAGCTGTGTGTCAGAAAGGTGAATTACCTGAACCAACCTCACTTTCAGATCTCACCGCTGTTGCCTTTTTAATTACACAGAAAGGTTAATAAAATCTACCAGAAATACATTTATCACACTTCAAAGACGAGACTCTGCTAAACTCCAGTTCCATCCTGCAGCAAGTGCCCAAGACAGAATTAATAACCTGTAACTTAAGAATCTTTCTTTTTAGCAATAAATACAGAGAGATATTGCACACAAACTCTCCCCCAGGGACTACAAATTTATGCTGCAATGATTAAAGTCAACAACAGCAACAAAGCTCTCACAGTTTCTCAAAATCCTGTTGATTCTTTCAGGCAAAGCTCTTGAAGTAACACAAGCAAAACCAAGTTACCCTCCTGTGGGGCAACAGTGTGGGGGCTAAAAACAGCACAAACAAATCCAAGTTGCTGGGTTGGAGTCCTTGGATGTCCTTCTGCCCATCTCCACTCGTGTCTTGACACTTATTTAAGCTCTAACTTCATGTGCTTTGGCTCTTCCTGATGATGAATCCTTAGGCAGCAGGTGAATTCCAGGCTGGACTGGCTACCAGTGCAAGTTTCAGGCTCCAATCTAAAACTTGGTGGTGGAATAAAACTGGATTGCAATTTAATAAATGAAGGGAATACGCCATGCACTTATGTAAACACAGGGAGGAAAATAATGAAAATTAGAGAAACAAAGGGAAAAGGAAAACAAAGGAAGAAGCTTGTGCAGTACAGTGATTCTGCTGCTGCAATACCCTGCTCCAAGACAGCCCAAACCACCTCCTCCGATGACGGCACAAGCCACCTCCAGCAGCAGCTCTGGAATAGTTGACTGCAAGGCATGTTCCTCACCTCCCCAGCACACATTTATAACCCATCTCATCCCCTGCCTCTGTAATCCTACACATCTACAGTGCTCAGGTCAGCATCAGGAACTCAGATGCTCTTTAGACTCCTGTTTACCTCACAAAATGTCTCTTTCAGCAGCTGATTTCAGGGCCTACAGTTTGATACAAAGCCTGTCCTGACCTGCTGTCACGTCAGATTTTTCTCATTCATGGTGGCAGAACCCATAGTGGTCCAATCCACTCTGGTAATGCAGCCAGGATAAGTGAAACCCTTTCTTACTGAGAGCCCGAGGGAGAGCAGGTGAAATCCAGTCATTGATCTGACAAGTAATTTGCAGCCTCACTTGACGAAGATTAATTAATATTGGAAGAGAAATGGGAGCAGGGCCGATAAGCAGCAGAGATCCCCGAGGGAACTGATAAACCAGAGGGATGAGTTCCACAACTAACAGGAGCATCAACAAACCATGGAATTTCAGAGTCTCTAAAATCAGGACTGTGCTAAGGAGCAGCTTCAGCCCTGTGTCCATAAAAGCTGTTGCTGATGGATCCCTCTGGAACAATGCTGAGCCCAGAGGAAACCATCCTGGAGCCCTTCACCCCCTGATGTCCTCCTGAGTCCCACAGGGTAGCTCTGGCTACAGAAAGCTTTTGAAGTCCAATCAGTAGTAAGGCTCAAAGAGCAAACATCCAACCTGTCAACTGTCTTTGCATTTCTTTCTCAAAGCTTAAGTCTGACTTGGAATAGAACTACAAATATAACTATTTAAAAGCATAATAATGTGGCTTTCTATACAAACTGCTCCCACTCGAAGCTGCAGGCAGGCTGTGGAGGGAGCTGTACATCTCCCAGGTGGCATTCTAAGGAAAATGCTTCTCTTCCATCCCATAAAACACAACTGCAAGGGTTGCAGACACACCCAGAGCTTCTCAGAGAAATTTAAATTACAGTATGATTATAAACAGTCAGTGCTGGACATGTACATGGCAACAGCACCCTCCCCACTTTTCCTAGGAAAGGGAATAGACAGCAAAAGGAGGCTGGACTCCAAGCTGCAATTTGGAGCAAAATTCTAAGTGAAAGTGCTACTTAATTACAGAAATTAATTTTCAAACAACGAGATTAGAATAATTTAACTGGGTTCATCAGTGTAAATCAGTGAATGTCAGCTCCAAATTAGGCCAATATAAATGTTTGATGGAAGTTCACAAGTTTGTATAAACAACAATAAAATAATGACACTGGATTGTTTTGTAACATGCAAAATGAGCTTTTACTCCTAATGAACTACTTTCATACTTAAATTATTTTATATTATTTGTTCTACCTCCATTTGTTCCGGTGTGTGAGATCACATTCATGAGGTGTAATTCTGATCCGTGGCAGCTCAGAGTGAGGTGTAACATATTGTTCCATATATAACCATGTGAAAAGCATAAATATAAAACAATTTATGGTCAAGTAAAATCACAGTGGTGACTGGAAATCACTCCTAGAAACTGCTCTGAGTCAAAAGGAGCACCTGAAGATCTCAGCAGAAGGAAAATTCAGCCCCACTGCAGGTACAGAGCTCATCCCCTCAGCACCACTTCAGCACCACGGGATGCAGAGTGCAATTAAACAAACTGAGGACAGAGTCAAGACCTCCTATACCAGGAGCAGAAGTAAAACCTGAGCCTAATTTGTGTGAGGTGCTAAACCCAGCTGAGGATGGAGATCCCAGAGCACCGACTGCCAGCTGGGCAACCCAAGCTGAGAGAAGTGATCAAGACCTCAAAGTCTGGCTTGACAAATATGCAGGATTAGGCATCCAGGCAACAGGAGGAGGCAGCTTCTGCCTCCAGAAGAACAGAGTGGGAATGGCTTCCAGGCAGGGATTTGCAGCGTTTCATCAGCCAGGCAGCCACAGTAACATTTGACAGAATTTGGGCTTTGGTGAAGAGAATTGTGACTGAGGCCAAAGGCAGATGCACGAGGAAATGCAACACCAAAGAAACATCATTTTTCCTTTTTCCAGGATGGATCTGTCTTAATGGGTTTGGTCTTGCACATCCCCTGTGAGCAGCACTCGTGTCCCCCTCTGCTCTGGGAATGCCTGGCTTGGATACAGGCTTTGCCTTTGTGGAGTTTAATCCTACACAGCAACCATACCCTGCACTGTGTGCTTGACTTCAAGAGCACCAGTCAGTGCTAGTAATTGGCTGCCTCAGTAATTAATTAATCTTGTTGGTAAAACATCTTCATTCTGTGTACATGCATTTCCATGACTTAATGAAAGTGGGATCTCAATTAAGAGACAGAAGAGCAACCTGGAGAAAACTAAAACCAAACCCCAGACAAGATCCTACCAGAAGAATGAATCCTTGCTTTGTGTCCTCACCTTTTTATCAGATACTTTTATTCACCACTCTTTGTTATTATTCTTTTAAACTCGGGTGGGTTTGTGCACTAAAACTCAGATGGCAGATCACATACAGGCCTCATATACACAAGGTTCTTTCTAGGTTATAGAAGAAATAATAAACATTTTCTCAAGTGACTTTTGGTGACTTTACCTATCCACAGGTGCCCACTGGGACTCCTGCAAGCACCTCCTCCCTTCACCACCGAAATACCTTTGCAGATCCTCTTCCAACTCTAAACTGGGCAGAAGCTGGAAGGCTTCCCAAGGTCCCATCTCCCCCATATGTTCAGCTTAGTCCCTTCTATGTGTCTGCATTTAATTTTGGTACTGGGCCTTCTGACATTTTGGAAAACTCGAGGCTCTGATCATCTGATTCAGATGCAACCCCAGACTCGTAGACACCTACGTTGTGGGGGTGGATTCTCAACTCTGCTTCAACTTTCTCCCTTATTTCAGCATTACATAACACATCTATTTCAGTCCCTGCCATCAAACACTGAAATTAAGAAAAGCCACGCTTCAGAACTGAATATAAAGTAACTTCTTGATGCTGATGTTCCCAGCAGGGACATTTAACCATTGCCAGTCTCTGCCACAGGCACTTGTGCAAATGGTGAGTGGCTAATCTGCCTTCACCATCTTTTTTTTAATGGAAGAACTGCAGATACACATTAATATTTTAATGTGCAAACTCCAAGGAGTGCATGGTGTGACATCACTACAGCTTGCCCAATATCCCCACAGTATTTCCTGGACTTGGGGTTTTACATCTAGTCTTTTATTCCAATGACAATCTCTGAGATTTATGATAATACAACAAAAAAAAAAAGCTTAATGCTAAAACTTAAATGCCTAACAAAAGAGTAACTGGAAATTATATTAAAAAAGCAGCCCTTTCATATTTTACTGACAGTTTGGCTTCGAGCAGGGGAAGCTTGCCAAAAACTTTTTTGGATAACCTAATGTAACAGTGCTGATTTTGAAAGAAAGGGCATCATTTCACAGCACAGATGCAAGGCAGGAAAAGTAGACAATCCCCACCAGCAAAGAGAAAATAAAGTGCTCTCTCCTCTGGCTCTGAACAGAGGCAAATGTTATTTGTTTAATGAAGAATGGCTCATAGAAATCCTCTTTGGATGTGTTTTGGGTTTTTTTTGGGGGGGAAATGCTTTTGTCAGATAATGTTTTAAAGCATTCCCAAATGTTTTATATCATGTAGAAGACCCAATCTATTGTCTAACATGTAATGAAAACGTCCAGATTCATCTGTAGAGCAGAGAGTACTTGCAAAGTTAATGGCTTTTGATAAATGACACCTCCTTCCCCAGCTGTCCTGAACTTGCTGTGGTGATCACACATCTGTCTCCCTTCCCGCTGGAATATTCATCCCTGCTACCTCCAAGCCCTGAAAGCTCTCACCTGCCAGCTGATATTAAGCAACAGCCTGACAGCAGAGGGAACAAAATAGAATGAATCTGCGCAACTCAAGAGTAACTGGAAATATTCCTCGAGAGGGAGAGATTAGCACAAGACTGAGTGCTGGTCATTAAAAGCTGTCCAAACACTCTACACTGGAGGTCCCTTGGATTTCTCTTCTTTGTGCTCCAGGAAAAGTGCTCTGCTTGCAGAGCTGGCTCTATTTTTATCCTCTCTGAGCAAAGGGATTCAATGGGTTTCACGCTGCTTTAACACACCGTGCCCTGGAGAATTCTCGCTAACATTATGGAGTAAAGTGCTTACAGCAGAAAGAGAAGCAGGGCCACACATTTTTCTCAGAACCAGGCTGGACTTTACCTGTCATGAAACTGGTACTGAACAGTGTGGAGACAGCTGGAAACAGTCCCCCACAGCACTGCAGGGAAAATACAGGACAATATCCAGATTTACACCCAGGCACAACTCAGCTGTAGGAGAGTGAGGTTGTTCAGCAAGTCAGGAGCTACGATCTTGGGAGACAAGATGTGCTCTCACATCCTGCGCTGTTGCTGCCAGTACAAACATTTCTATCTGCCTGTAAAAGCCTTCTCTCTCCCAGAACCAGACTGCAAAGAGCTTCAGGAGAAGCTGGGGAGATTCAGCCCATCCTCCACCAGCAAAACGGTGCTGAGAATTCTGTATTGCAAACCCAAGAGACATTTTATCAAGGAATTCAGATCGGGAACAACAGGCTTACAGATGTCCCCAGACCTCAGCTTAGCGTTAACTTTCCTCTGGGGTTTACCATGAAGTCTGGCCTTACTGAGATTAAGCTGCATTCAGCAGGGTGGAGTTTATCCTCCCTCTCCTGGGAGGGCAGGGATTGGGGCTAAACAAGACCTCAGCTCTTTCACGTGTCTCCTGAGAAGCAGCTCATCCATACAAACAGACCCAGGGCCAGACCATGCGTTGCAGCCCCTCAGCTGAGGCTGTGGGGCAGAGAGAGATGGAACATCATTCCTTGTGGCTGCACTCCCTCCTGATTCCATGCTTTCTAAAGGCCTCCCAGCTTTTTCTGCTGCAAGTTACAACTATAACATGCCATGCCCCAGCCGGCCTGGAATCAGCCTGCAAATTCAGGCACAGCTTCTCCTGGAATAACCCTGGCAGAGACACCCCAGAACTGTCCTAGTCTCCACAGTGGGACTTCCAGCACAGCCCCACGGGAGTTATCCTGACTAATGATTTCATCTTAACATCAGAGTCCTGGCTTTGCCCAGGAAACTCCACACACAAACTGGATGTGAAGACACCACGTGCCTTGGTGTTACACGGCAGACAAGCCCTGGACCTTTCCAAGGAACAGCCAACTATCCCATAACTGGTGCTCTGCAGCAGCAGCTGCTGATGGATGATGTTTTCTGAGCCATGGTGCTACCAGGGAATGGTGCTGGCACACAGTTGTTCTGGCCTGATAAGGATCCATAAAAGTGAACTGGTATCCCATCAAAGGAGCCACTTCACCAGCACCATTCAAAACCCAGGGAAAACACAGTAGGTGGAGAAACAAACAAAGGAGGAGAGAAAAGAATGCGCCTGAGGCTCCTGGCATGTGTCAGAAACAATGCTGAGGCTCAGAAACCTTCAGGGACACTCAAGGCAAGCAATGCCTCCTCTGGAGCTGGCTCAGTGATGCCTTCTCCACATGGGAAGGTGCAAAGGTCTCTACCAGCACCATGGCACACATCACTGCAGACCAGACACCTTCCTGGCATGACGTGAAGGTTGGCAGCAAATTCTTACCAAGAACACAGGGATTTTTCTCACTGCCCTCTTTGTTTGGCAAATTTTTTGTTCCAATTTTGCCTAATTGTCATAAAGCATATGTACACATTTAAAAACACATCAGTCAACCGCTCAGCACACTTGGAAATGCATATTCAACAGGGGATGGGAAACTCAGCCTTCTCAAAAAGCCTGTGACTCCTTTCCTTGTGGAAAGAGGGTTAAGGTGTTCTGAACAGTTGCTGTTAATTAAGCACCCAGTTAAGTATAAAACCAGTAAATATCAAACCACATCATTTATATGAAGTGAAGCATACAGAGAATGCCAAATAATTTTCCCCTCCTTTGAAATCAGACACGGAATACCACTGGAAGAAAGGATGCAGTGCAAGCAGAACTTGGTAACCAAGGAAGCTGTAGAGTAAGATTAAACCCCAAAACCTTCATGAAAACTCTTTTCTGGACAAAATGAACTATAATAATTTCTCCCATTCCCTTCAGAGAGATTATTTAAGTGTAAAGTTATCCACGTGCCTAAAAATATTTACGGGAACAGAGACCTTCCTGTCAAATGAAAATAAATGAATCAGCTCAGCTGGTGCTTCACCTCTTTGGAAAACAGAATACATGACACTGCCCAAGTAAAAGATTGGGTCATCCCATAATCTCCATGAATGCAATTCTTGATGAGGTCATGAATAATATCAGTTCTCATTATATTATGTCACGGCTGTTCGAAGACGTTCTATATCTTAGGGTGCGCGAGTGGAAACATCGCTCCATCTGGAAATTCATTCCTTAAAGGAAGCAATTCCATTCATGTAGAAAGTCTAATCCCTGGGAAGAGGTTCTGCAGACTTCAAAGCAGCCTGCAGTTCTTGCAGGATGTGGCAATAATTATCCATCCCTTCAGCATGTCAGAAATGTTCATTTCATCGAGGTCAGACAGTGAGATCCACTCCAAGGACTCATTTTAAAGCCTGATTTCTATATATTGCCCCCTAAGTCTGAGTTTAGTGTGAACACCAAAAACAGGTTGTTAGATATGAAAATTACACTCAAAATCATTAATTTTAAGATTTTTTTTTCCTTTGTTGGACTAATTTAAGGAGCTTTGTCTGGATTTCTACATTAAAACACACTTTTCACCCAGCAGCTGAGGTCAATTTGAAGCTCTTGCATGTAGAGAGATTCATTATCAACAACTCCAAAAGAGAAAAAATAAACTCAGAAACAAGCAAGTGTGTTTCTTAACTGCTGTTAATCTCATCTAGGGTCAAAAACGTCATGTCGCTCCATCACAACCATGCTTGGCATCCACAGGCAGCCCATTCAGAGCATACCTATAAAACACACAATCCCCTGGGGTTTAATATTGCTGAACTATAAATTTCATCCAGCAGTCCTATAGGGGTAAGGAGAGTTCCTGGCAAGGTTCTTGCAGTTTTAGCAGGAAACTTTTAAAGACGAGGCATCCCTGCCTAAACAGAAAGAGAAGTGGATGCAATCAACAGATTCCTTAATTGTCCTTCCTGTGGCTCACTGCAGAAGAAAAGCCCACACCTTTATTCTGCAGATACTAATTTCAGAGCATGGTATTTTTAGGGAAGAGAAAAAAAAAAGAGAGGGGGAAAAAAAGCCATATGACTGACATATATTAATTAAACCCTGCTGTGATGTTTATTAGTTTGGGAATAATTATTTAATCAAGAAGTAGCTGCTAAGCTTTTGATTCAATGCTGATGACTAGATATGTTCAAAAAGATATTTGAAGCCAGCTGAGGGAGGAAAAAAAATCCAGAATAATCCATAGGAATTTGAAAGCATAAGACCACTGACCTTGCATTTATTCATACTTCAAGTGCGAGACCTTTAGCTTCTTTTCTGAACAAACACCATTTTGATCTGCAAATGTTTATTGGCATAACTGAGTCAGACATAAAAACCCACAACTACCTGATGGAAACAGGATAAACCACTTGGCAGCTCCCTGACGACTTGGGCTCCATGTCCTTCCACTTTTCCCACAGTGTAATGAAAAAACAAGGAAATCCAGAAAGATAACAAGGAGGAGGAGGGAGAATGGCCCAAACACGGAGCTTTTATGATTTCTCTGCAGTTAAGCAAATGTCATGGTGGATTAAAAACCAGCTAAAACTCTACATACAACATACATGCAATAAAGCACACACGTGTCTTCCAATTGTCTTGTCAGACATTTGTTAGGCATTTGTCAGACTCCTCCCTAAGGGATCTGAATCAGGGGATGGGATGCACGTGAAGGATCTTTCCTTTCTGGACAGTGTTTTCTCTGTCTTTCTGAAAGCCAACTACTAAAGTGTGGTTGGGATTGTCAGTTCAGCAATTCATTTGTGCTTGTCTAGAAGTGCTCCAAGCTGCAGAGGACTGATCTTGTGCCAGCAGTGTGTGTTAGAGCAGCTCTGATTCTCTCTGGAGTGGCAGGAAGAAGCTGCAGCCAGGCATGAAACCAGGGCCTTCACAAGTGTCTTGCTGCAGGTGGTTTAACAACAGACTTGGCTTTCTCCTCTTGAGGTAACCATCTTTTAATTTTAAAAGGAGTGGGACATTCTGTGAGGCTGAACTTCACCAAGGATTTTGTCTGTCAGGGCGAGGAGGCGTAACGGAAGCCAAAGTGGGAGGAAGATATCACAGAGCAGGAAAGGTGCCCCAGATCTCCTGAGCGTGATCTTCTCCTTTCCAAGCAAGCCTGAACTCAGATTTGCCATTTTTGGGGACCCTCTTGAGAACATACCATTGGTGCCACCATTTCAAACCCACCCCATTTGTCACCTCAAGCTTGGGATTTTAGTCTTGCTCTGCTTCCAACTCTTTCCACGAACACCTTTTCCAAGGAAGCCAGCAGTCTGCACTCACTAACAAGGTGCAGACAATTTTAGCAGTGCTTTTTCTTGAGGTTCTGTTGAGCAAGTCAAGAGGATTCACACTGGCAGGGTGAGGGGTAAAACACACACCAGATCACACAGAGTCCACCTCCTTCCACCTGCTGTGTGTGCCTGGGTATCACAGACAACCCTAGTTCTGGTTTCCTACACTTCTGAGGAATTAATTTCTGCATACTAAGTTTTCTTCCAAGACCATTTCCTGTGTTTCACTGCCCTAAGGAAAGTTAAGTACAGAATGAAATGCCTATTTACTGATTTCTAGAGTAAATGATGAACAACAGCAACCTGGAATAAATCCCTGCAATAAAAGGAGCACTCTTTACTCAGCTGACTAGTACGTGGTGATTGATTTAGGAGAAAAGTCTAATGAAGATAAAAAGGTTCTATTTTCACATGTTTAATTTCCTCCACAGCACAGGACAGGTTTGCTGTTTGCTTGGAATGGCCAATATATGCTCAGTCTACAAACAGCCTGGTCTCCATGGAGGTTTTATTTCAAAGCTGAAAACCCATTTACTCAAGACAAGATTTCAAGGAGTGTCTAGACTGGTCTTCACCCAGGTGTCATCTGTTAGAAGCACAGCAAGAGCTTTACACTGTGCAGCAAATAACCCAGTGCAGGGTATACAACAACCAAAGAATCGTGCACAAGATTTTCAGGAGGCAATGAAAGGCCTGCAGAACTTTAGAGGAATGCCAGAAAATTCTGGTCCATGATTAGCAATACCTTGTTCCATAGACTGAGCATCTTTAAGGGCACCCCTCTCAGCAAAGACTGCATGCCTGAAGGCTCAGATCTAGTCCCCTTTACCACAGTGGACTTTCACCTGCACACAAAGGTGTGTGCTTTACCCCTGCATAAAAACAGACTTGAGGCTGAACTGGGTCAATGTGTCACTGTGACAGCAGGTTTTGTGCTGAAGACACATCAAGCACAGAAAAGAGACCATGAGGCCAACAGAAAAATTAGTCTTCTTTTGCTCAGGCACAAGCTTGGAAGAAAAACAAGCAGAGCAAGTTGCTTATCTGTTGCCTTGTGCATTATTTGGTGCTGCTTCGTTCCTCAGTTCAAGTGCTCTGTGATGCCTCCAATGGTTCTGGGTTGGAGCAACATCATCCCCACCTCCCTGAGGAGGCCACAGGCAAACACAGCAACACCAAGGCAGACTCTTCTCCTCCTGCAGGTCAGGACCACGACACATCTGACAGACACAGAATTACCAAGGACACCCAGATGTGTGGCTGTGGTTTGGTTTGGCATCTCAACAGCCTCTCAGGACCATCCATCCCTCCCTCCTTCTCCCCTTGCTCTCGGAACAGCTGTGGATTCAAGGGCGCATCTAAAGCTCTCCAGGCACATAGCTCTTGGTCCCATTTGACAGTAATCCTTCTGGCCACAGAAGAATTAATTAATACCTTTTTAAGGTGTAATCTTGCAATTGTGACCATTATCTGACTGTAGAGACAGACATAGAAAAGCATTATAAAGTCTGAAGGAATACAAGAAAATAGATGTTGGACTCCTTTAATGGCTTAACATGTGAGGGGAAGCAAGAAGGAATCATGCAGTGAACACAGCAGCATTAGGGCTTAAAAATACAATGCCTGGTTTATTAATTTTGATGAAGGTTCCTGTAGCAGTGTTAGGTCTGTCTAATTTAAGAGAATGAAACGTATTGAATGCTGATCAATCTTACTGAATACACAAGCTGAGCTCTGCAGCCCCCAAGTGAACCACATTTCTGTGTACACAGCGTTTTTAAGGTGATGTCTGAGCCTTACTGGCTTGAAAACTACGCACGCAGCTGTGGAACAGACTCAGCAGAATCTGCCTCCTGAAGAGAGCTGAAACCTCAGGCTGCTGCCTGTTTTGCTGGAGATCACACTTCTGCTTCCTGTGGGCAGAGCTGAATGAAGAGTCATTAAAACCAGGTTGTTCTTCAAAGGCTGTATCAGCCCTCATAGTATACACACCACTGCAAACAAATTATCCCAGCACTGCTTTGAGCACTGCCCAAGACAGTGGTTCAATCACTACAGGGATTGTGGAAACAACCTGTGGGCACCAGCACTGAAGTGATCAAGACAAAGAGATGGAACCATGGCCATGAATCAGGTATGAGCATTATCTTTGGTAAGCCTTGAGATCTGTTTGCCTGCCTACAACTGGTTCAGGGAAAGCAACGAGCACATCAAATATTACTTTTCCATTACCACTGGAAGGGCATCTCCCTCCCTTAGAAATTGAGTTGGACACTTCATCTTTCTCTATTTGCAGACTGATACAAAAACCTGGGGAGCATCTCACACAGCAAAAAGGTTTATAATCATGATGTGAGATTGAGGGGGAAGCTCCACACAGACCCACACAGCACAGAATGCCTTGTTCAATTTTGGTGTTTAAAACCTGGTGCCTCTCAAACAGAGTGGACATGAGCAGTTCTTGTATCTCCTGCCTGCAACAACAGGGTTGGAACAGAAATGGGAGTCTGAAAATCATCTTGGCTTTACTTCACGTGTGGAAACAGCTCTGACAGTGACTTAAAACTGAGCACTATTTTGTGGTAATAAATGATGCTTCCTCTTCTATATGCCCAAACTGTCTGAAATGTAAATACTCATTTTTCCTAATACTTTACAAACAGTCAGTACAGGTATAAATTTCAGCAAGAGCTGAGTCTTGGGAAATAAGGGAAATCAAATTCTAGCACTGTACCGGCACACTGCACTAACCAATGGTGGTGAAACTCTTCTATCACTATTACTCTCAACCCCAAACTCTCTCCGGTTTAAATAAGGAAGAGAGATGCAAGTTGGGAAATATCCTGCACTACTGATGTGGAAGGGAGCTGAGATTGAGAGAACAGGGTTTAGATGCACCTCTACCAAAGTAACACGTGTGCTCAGCTGTTCCACAGTCTTCCTTGCTGTTTGCCCAGATAATAGTACTGCACTGCTTGACCCTGAAACTTGCCATGAATTTCCCATCGGGAAACCAAGAAAGCCTCTGCAATACACAAAGGGGGGAGAGAAAAGGAAGAAAACCCCAGCCTTGTTGCCTTGAAAATGAAAGGCTTTTCCTCCTGCCTGCTCCACGTATTTGGAGGACTGTGGTCAGGACCAAGGGTAAGGATGAAGCAGCACCATTTCCCTAGGGCACAATTCTCTCTAAACATCCACTTGTCAACACCTGAAACTTGGGTGGCCTTTCCTAGAGTTAGCTTAACTCCAGTGGAAGTGCCTATATCCACAGTGCATGGAGATGGTATCAGCTGCTGGGGAACTGGGATGTGTCTGAGTGTGCCCCAAGAACTCCATGTTACAATAACAACCCACTCTTGCCCAGGTTATCTCAGGCATTGCCCTCTCGAGCTCAGTGTTCTTATGCATGAGCAGGAGCTGAGAGAGGGCCAAAGCACAACATCGGCATGGGAATTAATCCTGGCAGCTCCAGCCTTGGGAAACACAGAGAAGGCAGACAAACATCCTCCCAGCAAAGGGGAACTTGGCTCATTCCAGCTCAGTGTTTATATTGCCAAGGGACTTGGTTCTGTTTTTCCGACTGGCACCTGGACCCACGGAAAGCTTTATCTCACTTTCCTTGGTTTAACCTTAGAGACAGAATGGGACTCTTACATGAGCAAAGGCCACACACTCACTGCCATGCCTTGACATTCCAAGACACATTCCAGACCCTTCAGAGAAAGTGCAAGCAAAACCTTATGGTGTCTTTTGCAAAGGCAGCCTTTTGTCCAGGCTCCAGAAGCTGAAAGCCCCCAGTGCTCCGTGCAGCTGACACCATTCCCATAATGGCTGTTGGGATGTTGGACATCCATAAGCAGCACAAGCTTTGGAGCAGGGCCTGGGAGCCTCCCAGCTAACTCCAGACTTCCCAAGTATTCCCAGCCTCAAAACATTTCCCAATGGTAACACTGGGCAGAGCACTCAAGGCTTTACTTCTGTTAAAACCTGAATAAAAAAAACACTGTGCTTCTGTTATAATTAGTGTCCCAATAAAGAAAATTTACTCAAGTTGTAAAAGCCACAGTGTTTTAAAAGAAGGCTTCCTCTTCTTCCTTAACTCCTCATTCATGTTTGTGGAGTATTTCACACACATTTTGGCTCACCTGATAAAGTAAACTCATAAAATGCTCGTCTGACACTGGCTGGTCAAATAAAACAGCAGAGAGCAGCCTTTGAGGTAAAATCCCAGTCCTGCCTAAGAGCAAGCCAAGAGAAAATGAGAAAAAATTTGGACAATTACTGTAATACATATCCCATTCTGAAGAGCAGATTCCCCTTCCAGAGCAGTATCTAAGATGTCAGTGAGCCACATCCCCTATAACCACACAGCATATCTTGGAACTTGATCAGAAAGAGTTAAAGTTTAACAAATGTCATAAGAGGAGAGAGATGAAAACTAAGCACAAGCTTTCAAAGACAAATGCAAGTAGCTGATCTCAAAAGACCATTTTGAGCTACTTCAAATCAGTCTATCTGCATAAATGTCACTGTAATGTGACCAGGAAAACCAAGTCCAGCTTTCCACACTAAACCAAAACCAGGGGAGAAGGGAGAAAAAGTAAATTGGAATTTAAGGTATGTTCACCTTTAATTATCCAGTTACTAGAGTTTGATCTTTCTGATCTGGACCCAAGGAAAGGGCAGTTTCTGCTCCAGCATTATCACAATTACAAATTACAGTCATAAACAAGAACTAGTTGCCTGCAGTATTTATGGCTGGGGACATTCCAGTATTTCCAACAGACTCATCCCCCACTGCACAACTGGCACCACTTTTTATCTTTAAGTGAGAATCTCTCCACAACAAACTGGCTTTATTTGAAATTATTTGAGTAGAATTTTAGCAAAACAATTTACTCAGCCTGTTCCTGCTGCACTAATAGCAATCGACTTTTCATCCCGATTTTATTGGTGCTGCTGGAGGAAAGAAAACCAACTCTTCATGGCAATTCCAAACAGGGAAGCTCACCCTCTAAATTTTCTTCTCCCTTGTTAAAATATTCTTTCCTTTTCAGAAAAGCAGTTAAAGGGCCTTGTTGTTGCTATCATAGCACAGATAATGGAATTCTCTGATCCTGGCAATACCATCTGATCAATTCAGTGTTGCAGATACACCCCCAAGGTCAGCCCCTAAAACCCAGAGGGACTTGAAAAATTTCATTTTACATGTCACACACACAAGCTGATGGAACAAATTCCAAAGCTTCAGAGTAGTGCTGTCAGCATTTTGTCCTCAATTTTGCTTTTTCTTTAACCCCTGTAAGAAAAACTGACAGGTTTGGATGGTGGGTTTATAGCTCTGAATTGCTGCTATTTTAGAATAAATGGGGTGTCTTTATCTGTAATTCATGAAACATCCTTTCCCTCTGCTTGAAAAAAAGCCCGTGAAAACGTGATATTCCTCCCCAAATTAGAGTGCTCCAGAAGGAGCTAGATGTCCCTGGCAGTGCTCTCCATCCCTCTTAGCCAACCATCAGGATTTCATTCCCACAGGATCTCATAACCTCTGTGCCAGCAGAGACACATTCTCAATCAACAGCTTCCTTCGGTGAGACCCCTGGCAGGAAGGTTAGTTAAACAACTGAAAGGAACTTTTAATTCAACTCCTGCTTATTTTAAATAGATGGAAAGGGGGATTGGCCTCTGCTCTTGGAAACCCAGACTTCTGTCTTCCCTGCTACCATGGTTTTCTCTTGAATTTCTGTGGAATTTGTTTGCATTAACCATGAACAAATAGTGATAAAGGCTCTATTTTTTTTAATTAAGTTCTTTAAGCGATGCAAACCCAAAAATCACAGAGCTAACAATAAATAAGGCTTAATTTGATTTTTTTTTACAACCTTTTCTGACAGCAGCACCAATCCAGCCGTACCACTTCTTCACACACCATTCCTCCAGGTCCAAGGAGGAAATGTAATTGCTATATTTAGCTGGGAGACTTTCTCGCCATTCAATTTATAAGGGGAAAGAAGAATTTTTTCCTCACTCGGAACTCATGGGGGGCAAAATCCCTTGTGAGCTGTGCAGGGGTTAGTTAAATATCAAAGCACCCTTGGAAACCAGTTCTCGGCCAAGCAGCACCTAGCAACACAAACTGCTGCTCCTGATGGGGGGTTAAAGAGGAGAGAAACTCTGCACTCCTGCTGCTGGGAGAGAAACAACAATTGCTGTTTGAAACCTCACCTCGCTCCTGGTCTAGCAAATCCCAGAAGGTACAGGATGCTCCCCTGTCAAACTGAACTGGTCAGTTCTCCGTTTCCTGCTACGTTTTTACAGCTGCTGTTCCTTCTCCTCAGCCACAGGCCGGTTTTTCTTCTCTTCATGGCTTTTGCCCAGGAAGGCAGAACAGTATTTAAAGGAAGTGATGCTGTAAATTTGTGATTCTCCAGTGGCTGCAGCGCTTCCAGCCATGAAAGGATGAAGGTGGTGCTCAGCACACACGCTGTGCTTCGCTGCTGCCTGGGAAGACATCTCCTGGGGTTAAGGTAAGAACATCTACAGGGTTAAACATGTCCCTGGGATAACCCCACAGCACTGCCCACACCTTGGGGGGATGCAGAGAGGATTAACCGGCCCTTTCCTTATTTTTCAACTCCATGTCCTGAAAAAAGTTGCACGGTTGACTCTGCAATTAATCACTTTATACTTCTGTACATAAACCCCTTTGCAGGCTGACTGTGTAATGTATGGCTTCATATATGGGTAACAGCTGGAATTAAAAGCTTAAATGCACATTGTGAGACCTACAGACATTAAAGTGGACACAGTGATGGAAATAAAACAAGGAAAAGAATGAAGGGAAATGCTATTATGCGCTAAATATCAACTCAAAGTTGTTACCCCTCCAAAAAAAAAGAGGGAGAACTTGGAAAGCACAAAAGTCTGTGCCATGAAACCCCAATGAAACACCAACTACATACAGTGAGTAAGGTAAGAGATTCTTCTGATGTGCAAGAGGGAGTTCAGCTATCAGGGTACAGAAGCTGCCACAATTTAACCAATAAAAAATGAAAATAAATGTTTGAATGTGTCTAAAAGCACAGCAGTCCCAGTCATGAGGAAGATGGAAAACAAGAATGCTACATGATCCCAGGTCTTCCTTAACTTTGCAAAGAAGTCAGTAAGTTTTCAGGGAGGCCATCAAGACCAGAAATGGAGTCCTCATTTTCTACAAGGACGAGTTCTAGTTATGCCAACTTCACTCCTGAGGGCCATTTTAGTGCACAGAGTTGCTTATTTCATTAAAATAAATTTTAAAACACACTTTTTTTTTCCCTGTATATAAAAAAGAAAAACTATCCAAAAATATAACTGTTCCAACAGTTCTAATTCCTTTGAACCTCTGCCTGATAGAGGTTTCAAGCCATAACAACCATTATAGCAATTCATTTCATGTGTGCACATGAGGCTGCTTCACCTGCCCTTAACACAGACAGGTACAGAGGCATTTCCACTGACATGTGGTGCCTGCTCACACCATGGATATTCTGCCTGTGCAACATTATATTTCTCCTGGATAATGTTATTACATGTGTAATTGACGTCAATAACCTTGGGTTTTTTCTGGAGGACAGCAATATCTTTTGGCTATTTTTACTTACTAGCAGGAATTTGCACATATTAATTGAGGTCTGTGAGCCTTTACCGTAACAGCTACCAGAATATTCGGAGAGGAACATCACAACTCCTCCTGTAAATAGTCTCAGGCCAAGAACAAACATAAATTTCAGTTAGTATTTCAGTTGCTCTTGCTATTTTTTGCTCCACAAGCTGGTAAAAGCAGCAGCTATAAAAAAATACCCTTTTCCACATGATTTGAGATGCAAGAGAATAGGAAGCGTTTCGGGAAATGTGCAGGAAAGAAAAAAATTATTAAATTGTATTTTCTCACCTTTCAAAAAGCAGTGCTTGGAGGCGACAAATTAAGTGAGGAAAGGGAACATTGTTCCTCTCTCCCCTCTCTCCCTGGGCAACTCAGCTCTGCTCTCCTACCCTGACAAAGTTGGGAGCAAAAGCCTAAACCCCTGTAATAGATCTGCTATGTCAAGAGACCCTGTGTTAGGAGCTGCTCTCCCAATTCCAGGTGTTCCATGTCCAAACTAATAATAATAATAACAATAAAAAATTCACATCTTTCACCCTGGGCTGTTCTAAAACACCTTGTTCCACTCTAACTTTGCTCTGCCACTCCATTTGTCTGTTTTCCTCTTGCTTCTGGCCCATGCCCACATGTTATACTGAGCCCTTCTCACAAGATACCCAGACAGATCATCTCCTACTTGCAGCTCACACAGCCACTTCTTTTTCTTTCTGGATGAATTTTCCCAACGAACTTCCTTTTCTCCTTGTTTTTCATCCATTCTGCAGGCAATGGAACCCACGAGAGGGTACAGAAACCCGTTGCAGCTAACGTTGCAGTTACATCAGATGTGTCACCTTTGGAGGCTGGGGAAGGGGATGAGGAAGAGTCACTCTTTGCATTTTGGTGTTTGCAAACTTCACATGAGGGAAACTTCTGGGGGAAAATAGCTCTAATTGATGAACTGGGTTGTCAAGCTGACAGAGAGTACATAAAAATCACCGCATTGGAAGAGACAAGATAGACTTTTTATTAGTAGAACAAAGCATCATTTGTGTGCTTGGCTCCATCCTTGGGATTTTTTTACTTCCCAAGATGTATTTAAATTGTTTACTCCACTGCTGAAATGTCTTGTAACTGGAGAGCTCTGGAGGTCAGTGTGACCTTTCCCATCAGGCCCAATCCTTTATTCATAGCCAGGCAGTCACAGATTCAATTAGGAATGCATTAAGCTCATTGGGTGAACATTAAATTGAGCAAAGGACTATACCGAGGAGAAAACCTCCTATTACCACTGGACAAAAGAGCTCTTTGTCTACGATATCTTGGGGTTTTGCTGCTCTTGCTGGTGTCTCATGAAAAAGTTACTCATCACTCTTATGTTTCAGGTGTTACTATAAATTATTTATTTAATAAGTTTCAGGATGAATTTCTGAATATAACAGGGAAAGAATCCCAAAAGTAATGACAGGTCAGTTTTCGGTAAATTCTGTCAATAATGGGAGCTACAAAATATCCAAGCTTCTCTCCTAAATAAAATCTCTATTTCTTTCCAACCTTCAGACACTTTGTGGCAGCTGTTGACAAAACCTGACTTTTTAATGCCTGCATAAGCTCTGCTGACAGAACTCACAACAGATAACACCCATCTAACACACAGCACTGACAGCTGACGATGCCCTCCGAGGTAAGATCAGTGCTCCAACAATCCTCTGTGCTCCTCACAACACTACCAAAACACATTTCTTTATTCATGAGCTGGAAATCAAGATTAACACTTATCCTGGTGAAGTCTGAAGATGGATGATGCCTTTATTCCTTACCATTTTCAAGATAAACCAAAACAGCAGATCACAACTCGAGTGCTGATCACAGCAGTGCTCTTGTGTTAGGCATGGTCTCACTTCTGTGGACACTTCAGAAGTTTAACCTCAGAAGGCACATGAAATCAGAACCCCACAAATCACAAGCAGCTGAAGGGCAGCCAGAATAAAATCCTGAAGTGAAACCATTCTGGCCCGTCTCATCAAATGACTGGAAATGAAAAGGGGGATGGCATCTGCTAAAAGACATTTAAGGAGGCTCTGCCAGAGTGTCCCAGGCTGTGTTTGGCAAACAGCTCCTCTGTACCTGCCCCTGGGAGCCTCAGGAGCCTCAGGAAGCTTTGGGTATGTCTACACAGCTCCTGCAGGGGATCCCACACAGTCTGATCGACAGCCAGCCTTGGCATGGGCAGCAGTGGTGTCTGCTGAGATCAGGGCAGCTTTAGTGACCTCTCAGTTTATTGAAGGAAAGAGATACAACAATCTCTCAAACCAGGAGAAAAGCAATAAAGCAACAGAGCTCCTGTGACAAGTGTATGTTTGGAGTCTTTCAATTCCTGCCAGGGATTTTGTCAAAGGCATCTTATTTTTGCCTTCTTTTCTTCTTTCTGAGAAAATATAGATGGGAAAGGGTCTCACATGTTCTGCTGAGATACTGCACATGGCAGGCAAGGAGAAGGGAAGGCAGCAAGTGGTGTTTGTTTGGAGAAGGAGGTAGCAAAGAGACAAAAGGATTCTTATCTAAACCCAAAGCAACAACCTACACAATGCTCAGAGATACTGGAACGTCACCTTGGCCTGGGACAGTGAAAAGCAGCACACAAGGAGCTGCACACTTTAAACCACACAACAGTGCTGGCCAAGTTGGTCATTTCTAAGAGAACACTGAAGACTTGGTATCAAACCCTTTTTCTGTTCACCTACCATGTAATTCCACAGACTCCCACAGAAGCAGTCAGGCAAGCTGAGTGTGATTCTGCCATAAAAATCCAAACCATGGTGCTTTCTGATGTTTATGATCAGGAAATTAGTAATAATTTTCCTCCATACCGGTAGATTTACTGGGAACCTGAATTATAAAAGCAATTTTCAATAATGTACCGGGTGTATGAACAAGCCTTTTCCATAATAACACCACTTATTTAAGAGGGATGATACTTCACAGAACACAATCACATTTGAAGAGTTCTTATTATAGTCACTCCTCTATAACTGGAGCATTAAATAAGTTCTACTGTGTTATTAAAAAGTCTTGAAAATACTCTCTGAAGTTACTTGAAGTAACACTGTGGCTCTGTCACTTCTTTTGGAAGAAATAAGAGCTGGGAGCTGGGGAGAGGCACAGAATGACAACGCTGCTGTGACAGCCACACAGCAGGCACTGTGGAAGCAACCCCCAAACTCCCTCGTGTCTAACACCCTTTTCCACGGGCAAAGCACCTCTGGAGGCACAGCAAACCTGGCTTGGCTCCTTCCAGGGCTACTTTAACCTCTCCTGACCATGAAACACTAGACCCATCTCTTTGGGCATGTTGTTGCATTGCTTTTTGCTGCCTTTGGATGAATTTTTCTGCCTGTGAAGCAAAGGAGTGAAGCCAGAGGCCCCTCCCTGCAACTGACTGTTTTTTTCTTGTTAACTCTGTTTTTCATATTGGGGTTTTTTATTTTGTTGAGGAGAGACTGGTGCCATTTTTTGCCTTAAATCTGCCCTGCTGAAATGTCATGCTGTGCATCCCAGTTCGGGCAGCAAGATGAAGACACCTGACCCAACCCTCTCCATTCAGTATAGAATCAGCCAGAGAAACTCAACTTCTGCCCTTCAGATTTAGGTTCTTTAGAAACTCAGTCCCATGAAGCACCATTCACAAAAGTACCTGTAAGGAACTAAACAAGACTGAACAAAATCTCTGCAGTTTGCTCCCTTTGCATCCTACTGGCTTCTCCAAGAATTCACTTCACATGGAATTATAAAACCCCACAAACCCAAACTGACATAGGAACGTTGTCACAGATGACTCAAGGTGTAAAAGAATTCAGCTGGTGACAGATGCACAGCACTGCCATGAAGATCACAAATGAGAAAAGCAGGAGGGTTATTTTGCACTGCAGAGCAACGGGAAGTGGCCACATTCCAGCATCCTAAGGGAGTTTTCCAAACAGCACTTGCAACTTGTGTTCCCCTTTACACCCTACCTGCAGAAATAATCTCTCCTCAGCTTCTTGGCTCATTTTAAACCCTCTAGAGTGAAAGCCTAGTTTGAACAGAGTTGGGAAATTCTTCCCAATGGAATTTTCAGCTCCATCTCTCTATCCATCACCTAAAGACCATGGTTTGAAACCTTGCGGCCCCATTGAGAAATCTCAAACTCTATTCAAAGAAGCTGAAAGCACAAAAAAATCAATCCCTGTAGAACCTTGGAAATTCAGACAATACATTTTTATGCTCTCCATGTTCCCATCTGGAGCGGGAAGTAGGACAACTTCTCTGCTTCACCAGATAATGCTGATCAGTTTAAGTCTCTCCTCTTAGCGTGGAAATGAATCAATAACTTTAATTCAAACTTACAATCACACCCCAGTAAATTTGAAAATTAAATTCTTCTTTGTTTCTGTTCCTGACAGTGGCAATGCATCACATGTCCCTCTGTTAAGAGAAGTAAAAATCCAAGGGAAATCTTTGTCCCAGGATGGCCCAGCCAAGGGCACTGACTGAATTACTGCATTCTCTGGGAAAAGCTTCACCATTTCAGCGTTCACACATTTCTCTTTGAGCACACAACTAACAGCTTTGCAAACCCAACTCATGTCAGTTTTCCACCAAATCCAGTACTTGAAGGCAACACAAATGGCAACAACATTTACATCCTTTGCATCCTCCACCTGGCAGAGGAAGGGCAGCAAGACTGGCACACTTCGCAATTAAATGTAACTTCACCCAAATTGTGGCTCAGCCAACCCCAAAACTGCACAAGAGGTGAGAAGGCACCTGATGCTTGCAATGTAGATGAGCGTTAAGTTGGATTTCCACACGGGGCAGAAACAACTGAACAGATTTATTGCTTGCTTAGAAGTAGCAAAATGTAAAGTGCACTTCAGAAGTGGAAATATCATGACACAAGGCGGCAAATGATGTTGTATAACCTGTTACTGAACAAGGAAAAGTTTTGCCAAGGTAACTGAAACTGCAACTCCTGGGAAGTATCCATATTGCCTGTTCTTACACTGTCAGACCAGCAAAATAAATAATGCACTTAGAGGAACATATGAAACACTCAAGGCCCTGGGAAAGTGGGATGTGGTTGGTGTGGGATGCAGTGGCAAAGGATCAGAGTGTTTCCCAAGCCTGCTCTTGCTGCCCAGTTGCAATAATCCTGCACAAACTGGTCATTATCCATTCCATAGCACATATCCCAGCGTGGAAAGGGAACGGTGCAAGCGGGCTCACAGGAAACAAAGCAGATGGTGGCACCTTCCTGGGCACAGGAAAGAGCGAAAGCAGCACCATCACATTGTGAATCCAGCTGGAAAATGGGCCATTACTCCTGGTTTTGCAGAGTGTAGGTTTCCTGCGGGACTAACCTTCCCAACCCCAGCCTGCCAAACTAATTACGGCTCCCCAGCCTCACTGCCTGTTAATGGCTCTGGTGTGGCAGCAGCTCCAGAAATGGCACCAAGGACAAAGGAACCACCAGATGTTCATTCCTGTTCAAGGACATTTGCTCACCTGCTCCCTCTCCCTCATCCATTTGATTTTTGAAGGCTGAATCAGAGAAACAAAAGCAGGGGGAAAGGAGTGCTGGATCCAGTTTTTTCCCCATCATAAACACCCAAAGAAATCTGTACTGTGTTAACAGTCTTCACATTTCCAACCACAGGCCCTGTTCTCAGGCCACTTATCTCTAAAGGCACCTATTTTATCCCCAGCCACATAAATCCATCTGTATGGAAAACAGGGTTATACCAGAAGGTTATATTTCTTTTGCCTTAATAGCAGAAGAAACTCGGAATGAATCATTTGATGATATTACCTGAGAGCATGCCTGTAACCTCCAACACCACGGAAACTATGGCTCCAGAAGGATTTTTTTTTCTCCCAAGGTATCATTTCATAACAAATTACATTTAAACGGTTTGATTCACTTTAGCAGTCCCAAACTCCGTGTTCAGATCAGACAGTGGTGGAATAATCTCTCCTAATAAACTGAGACTGCAAAGACAAAGCAGTTCACCTTTCTATATGAAAATTCAATATATATTCTTATATTATTCCTCCAGTCACAATGGGAAAAAGGATCAGACTAGCCTAACCCCCCACAGAGTAACAATTCTGATGTTTGACTGCCTTTTAAAAGGTAATTCTAATCCAGTTTTCTCACAGTTCCCCTGCCACAGGTCCAGCAAATGGCCAGTTTTTGGGAGTTATTGCCTCAAAACCAACAGAGTTCCTGAGGGATCTGCAGCGATCTCTTCTGAACAGACTGTGCCTCCTGGTTGCCTCCCAATTCTCAGATCTCCTGTTCCTTCACAGGGATGTTTCACTACTGTTAAGCAGCAAGCACCTCCTAATGATGGGGCTGGCGGAATAGGGAGTTTAGTTTAGGGATATGGGAATGAGGATCTTGATTTCAGGTTTATTTTAGGGATATTCAGAGGAACAAGAGAGGGAAAGGGGCAGAGACAAGTTGTCCGATTCTGACACGAGTCCAGCACACCGATTACATCAACAGCAAAAGGACTACCTCCAGGTTTTCTCCTGGATTTACACTGTTACAGACAGGTAAGAATCTAGTGGTGAAGCTAAAAATGGACACTCACCTACAGGGTAGTGAGACTGAAAAAACCCAAGCTACTCCACTTGACTGCCAGATCATGTTAGAAAACAGTGTGCACTTGATTTCTTTGTGCCTAATTGTCTGCTGGCCCAAAATCGGCTTTCCTATGACACCCAGCTGAGGCTTTTAAAAGCCTGTCCTTCTGCCCTAGCTCCATATCCCAATCTGGAAAAACACATAAAACTGTCTCTGGCTGAAATGCTTCATCCACAAGTTATTTAATGGTAAATGCCTTCTTACCTTTTTAGTCCTTACCACCACCCGCCCTTCCCCTGCATAGATAGTTTTTACTGAATTTTCTGGATTTAATTCAGAAGATCCCCAAACAACCTGTGTTGTTTTCAAACCACAGAACATGTTTTGTAAATGTTTTCTGAGAAGCCAAACAATGCTTGTTTCACGTTGGTACAACAAACTGCAAAAATAGCACCAAAAAACCTTAAAAATATATATATATATATATATATATATATAAGCAGCAGGATGTTTGGAGGGTGGAAGGCTGCACAGTTTGTATCCAGGAGGAGGTTGCTCTGCTTCCAAGGGAATGATCCCACTGTGGCAGCCAGGGGAAGGGTGGGATGCAGGGCACACAGAGCTGACAGCTGTGGCTGTGTGGGAGTGGAGACACACACACACAGAGTGACGGGTTTGTGGGCTGGGAGTGGGAAGAAGACGCGGAGAGGAGGCAGCTCATGGGCGAAGGTGTGGGAAGAATCGGGGAGACAGCGAGAAGGCTCTTCCAAGGTGACTGCTGGGAATCGGAGCTGCTGTCTTGCTCCTGGGATTGCAGAGGAGGGGAAAGCTTTCCCCCAAAGTACAGCCTGGGCACTTCTAAGTGAACGGCTCAGTGCAAGAGAAGATGCGAAGCAGCAAATAAAGACCGTGGAGATGGTGGGAGTTGGAAATGACAACTATGCAGAGCTGTCAGCCCCCTCAGCTGCACAGAGCCCACACCCAGGGAATAAACTCCAGCCCTATTGTGTCCTGGAAGTAACATGGCTTTGAGCTTCGCTGCCTTGGATAAAACAAAAGCTTTTCTGATTCACAACAATGCTAAAATTTCCTGCAGAACTATCGAGTAAGTCTTTGTGAACCAAGTGCTTATTACCAGGGACTTGTCGTCCCGAGATCAGCCGTAACCTTGACATCTGCTTATTTTCTTTCACAAAACCACCTTGCTTAGTTATTATACACTGAAAGCCTGATGGTTGGCAGCAATTGGAGGGGTGCAACCTACCAAGCAAGTGCCACAAAGTGGTAATATTGAAGCTGCAGGACGCAGGGCTGCTGAAAGGAAAATAAATACTAGTGGTACAGAGAGGTTTAAGAAGCAGGAATTCTTGATTTCCTGAAGAGAAATACAAAGCAAGCTCTGCACAACTTCATTCCACAGAAGGTTTCTACTAAATACATCCCTTCGCTTTTCATATTGCCTTGGGAAGGCTGGGGAGGGAATGGATGCCAGGGAGAGGAGAGTGGTGCAGTCTGGCTGGGCAAGGGGGAACTGAACGTTCCCTCCTCCTCACCAATAACCCCTGAAGTTTCTGCGGTGGAAGAAATGGTGGCTCCTTCACAGGAACAAGTCAAAAGTCAGGGACTTATGGCTGAATTCCCCAAAGAGGGGAGCACACTTGCTCTCTGTGTCCCAAAAATCCTGGCCATGTGCAGGCTGGCAAAGCAGTGGTTGTGGGAACAGAAAACATGGCATGTGCTTCCCTGTGGATTTAATAACACCATATATGGCCAGGTGGGGAAGCTTCAAGGTCACTGGACAATATTTAAGATGCTGATATTTAGTCATGCAATAATAATGTCATGTTAGAAATTAAATGTATTAGAACTGAGGGCCTGAAATGCCTTGCAGAACATACCTTTTCAACTACAGGGCGAATCCATGGCAATTCAGTGAGTTGGTTTTTTTAAAACACATATTTTAGGGCTCATTCCAGAAATCTATGATACAGAATAATGTCCAGAGTTTTCCAGACTGAAATTAATTCAGACATTTTTAAATATATGTGTAAATAAAGCAATACTGGGAACAGTCTTGGTGATTACACTAGAATCAGACAAAAAATAGATGATGGAATAAAACCATAAAGGTGTTCTCTGATAGAATGTCACTTTACTGTTGCGCAAAGATGGTCAAGGCTTGAGCTGTGAGGTGGGAGAGACTCAGGGCAGTGGACAGAGCGAGGATCTCGGAAGGAACAGCCACAGTGCGAGTTCCCTGACTGCTCCTGTGCCATCTCAGTGTGGGAATTCTCTGCCCACAGACACTGCAAGGTGAACTCAGCTTTCCTTCCTCACCCTGTTACAGAAAGGCAACTCTTGTGCTCTTGGTTTCAGCAGCAACTGGAGTAAACCCCCTTCCAGCAGTCCCAAACTCAGCCTCATGAAAGCCAAACAATTAAACAGGAATTACTTTATAAACTCCAAACTCTTTGGAAATGTTTTTCAAAGGTACATGTGTGGGGAGTTCTGTGAACCCTCCAAGCAACTAAATAATCAATGAGCAGTGAATGCATTTTCTGGCTGTTGGGGTGGGATAATTCATCCCACCTTTTTTTTTATTTTAGGTACATGACCTGGGCTATGTAAATTCTTTAACACATGGAGAACTCACCCTTCCAGAATTAGGTACTCTGAATCACACCTTTCAGGATGCACCACAGACCCAAGCACAGTGTGTGAATACCTGGGGTGTCTATTGAAATACAGAGCTCCGAAAGCACCTTCCATTGGCAATGGTAAATAAAATCCATGACTGCCTGGGCCTCAAGTCCATCTTCCACATAGGATAGTTGTTTTCAGCCTGCCTTAACTATTTCAAGGGTAAAAATATCTGCCCTTTGTGTTTTTTGGTAAGTTCTGGTTGCCTTTTTCAAGGCAGATGTAAAGCAAACTGTATCTCGTAAGATACTTGTGTCCTGTGTATCGAACTGCAACAGAAATTCAAAGGTTTGTTAACAGGTATTAAACTGGGAGCTTATTCCATTATACTGTCAGCAACTGGGAAAGAGGCAGCAGAGGGACTGGAACACCCACAAAGCATGAAGAAGAATTTGGCATTTAGTCTCAAAAACATGGAGAAAGACCCATCTCTGCTGCAAAGAGCAGCGTGTGAGAGGATTTGTAGCAGCCAGGGGGATGAGCTGCTTCCCAGCCCATGGATCTGCCTCAGCACTGTTCCAGCAGGACACAGAATGGGCAACAAACCACTGTTTCCCTTTAATACCTGTTTGAAAAGGGATGGCATCCCAAAGGGAATAACCACTGGCAGTGTGAGGATATGACACTTTAATTAAGGGGCTGTAAGTCCCTCACAGCAGAGGTTCTTCCGCCCTGAGTGTTCCTAAAACCTCCCTGGTGTCAAATCCTGCCCCGTCAATGCTGGGCTTGCTGCATGATTTTTAAGGAGCTTGGAAATAAAATCCACATCTCTTTACTAATCATAAATCCTTCATCACCTGGAAAAAAATGGATTTGTTTTCCTACTACTTTCACTTACAAAATATCTGTTTAAACATAGAGACTCTGCCCACTGTGTTTTTATCATGGGGACTGCGGGAAGGTCAGAGTTCTCAGCCACACTGTCTGAACTTCAACTGAGCCTTGAGAGATCTCTGGGCTTCCACACAAATTCCTGATCAGGGTGTTATTGCCACTGTTAAAGCCAAAAGAAAACAAAATGACTTGTTAAGTTTCGGGAAAAAAAAAGAGAAAAAGAGCTGTGGAGCTGTAACATACCATTTCATTAATATTCCTTGTACTGTGTATACATAACAAGCTCATTAACAAGCACCAAGCAAAGTAATTATTTAGTTTGGGGTGGTTTTTTTGTTCTCTAAAGAGGATAATTTAATATGAAGATCATCCTTTGCATTTCTGGATTTCTTTGTCTTTTCAGTTTGTAAATAACATATCAAAAGTTGGAATGAAAGCATCCTACAATAAAGCAATTTGAAAGGAAAAGAATAGTCTACCAGATTAATTCTGTGACTAATCATAAGAATAAACTTGATTGTTTTTCTTTATATGCCCACTAATTATGTCATTTTCTTGATTTCTGAGCACCAAAGCACTACTACTCTCCCAAAAGTGCTTGCAAATCCAAGATATTAATAGTTAATCAGATGCAATAAACATTAAACAACTTCACAGGAGAACTCTGCCTCATGCTCCAAACTCTGACCACGCTGGAATAAGAAAAGAACAAAGAGAAATCAAGAGTTTTAAGATTAAGGTCAGAGAAATCCTTCTCCTTGCCTCACACCAATGGACTAAAGTGAATTTCAAGCAAGAGGTCCATGTTGATAAACTTTTTAGGAACAAAGTTAGCCCTGGAGTAAAAGCAGGACCTGTTTAACAGGAGCTGGCCATGCTCAAATGGAAAAAACTCCTAATCCTTCCTCCACCTGCAGTCCGGACATGCCACCAAACAAATTCCAGAAAAACAATTCAAGAAATTTAAAAGACATTTATACAGTTTCAGAAACAATATTTGAAAATCTAGAGGTGGGCTACCAAAATGGTAAAATCGCAGCAATACTTGTATCATTTTAGGTAACTTTTTTTGCTATGGTTTCTGTGACTCACTGATAGGAAAAAAAACCACAACTACTTTATTTAGCTAAAAAAGAAAGTTCTGTCTGAAGTAAAAAAGCACTAGACTGTGTTTCCCTTCTCCAGAAAAGTGAATGACACAATAAAAGAGCCATTCTCCACCAGATTTGTTTTCCTTCCTGGTGGTGTTTGTGTGACTCAGCTCCCACCACCAGCAGTCTCCAACCCAGGGGCAGCACAAGCCACATCCAAACTCATGGCTTGGCAGCTTCCAAACGGGATGTGCTGCTCCTCTGAAACAGTCCGGCATCCACAAACAAGGGAAGCTGGAGATCACTGCCAGGCTGAAAAGCTGCCGTTCACAGGCTTTCAGGTAGTTTGAGAAAGTGCCCTGTCCCTTTACCTCCAGAAGAGAGGCTTTCCAGGGTGTTTAACTGAGAATGGGCAGCGATGTTTTATTCATTACTTGAAAACTCTCCACAGTTTCTACTCCTCGCTCTGGGAAACAATCAACAAGTTTGTGCAACAGGGCCAGGACTGAGCAAAAAGCAGAATATTGCAGGAAACAATATTGATGGTACTGCACACGGAGGAGATGCAGTGACGGTGCAGTTCAGACAGCAGGAAAATAGCCCGGAACAGCTGAAACCCGGGGAGAATTTTAAGTAGGTTGAGAGCAATCTCTGACACCGGAGGAGGCCACAGGGATGATGGGAGCGTTGGAGCAGCTCTCCTGTGGAGACAGGCTGAGAGAGCTGGGGTTGTTCAGCCTGAAGAAGAGAAAGCTCTGGGGAGACCTTCTGGCACCTTCCAAGGCCTAAAGGGGCTCCAAGAGAGCTGGAGAGGGACTTTGGACAGAGGACATGGAGTGACAGGACAAGGGGTGATGGCTTTGAAGTGACAGAGAGAATGTTATTATTAGATTGGATATTAGAAAAAAAAAAAATTACTCTAAGGGTGGTGAGGCCCTGGAAGTGTCCAAGGCCAGGCTGGATGGAGCTCTGAGCAACCTGGGATAGTGGGAGGTGTCCCGGCCCATGGCAGGGTGTTGGAATGACATGATCTTTAAGGTCCCTCCCAACCCAAACCATCCTGTGATTCTATGATGATGTGAAAATTTAATGTAAATATAGCCACAACAGATAGGAGGGATGCAAGGTCTGCAGGGACAATGCAATTTTTTATTATGGAAAAGACTTACATTTCTGATACAGCACATTTTACATTGTGCCATCTATGTACTCCTTTCAAAATGTGTCTAGATGATTACAGCTTTCCATCAAGGGGGAAATTGCCTCATTATCCATAAAATATTCCAAGTGATGATATAAACAGCATTGTCAAATGTGGGAAATCAAGTGGGGGGTGAAGGACAAAGAGAAGATTCTGGATTTCAGTTAAAAGGATTTCAGTTCAAACTTCCTTCTGTAGAAGAAACCCCTTCCTCTGACACCAGGAACCAGGAACATTTTTTCCGTTTTTTTTTCCTTTGCTGTTTTCCTTCTTTTCCCACAATCCTCAGTATCAGAACTGATGTAATTAATAGGAAACATGTTGTGACAATGGTTCTGAGCAAGAGTCCTCTCCAGAAGAATAAAATATTAGGAAGATCTAAATCCAGCTCAACTTTGGTTATTTGGCTTCAAAATATAGAACAATCCACATACGTCCATATTAATAATGCATCAGTGCTGCTTCCCAGTTCCCAGGAAATTGTGTCCCAAACCATAAGAAATGAGCTTAATTTCTTCCTGTACTAGAAGTACAAAGATTCCCTCTCAATTACTCCATATCTGTTAAGTACTTCTTTGCACACAAGATTATCTGAAGCTCTCACGCTTACTCATCCACCAGAACTGAACCCATTTCATGACTCCATGCAAAGCTGAACCTTTGAACCATTTCAGTCAACTGGCTTTTAATTGTTCCTGAGCAGCCCCTTAATAAGTAGAAATATTTTCTTAAATTGGGGTAAAGCTGCACTAAGATGTGTAATCCCGAGTACAGTTGCCACATGGGTATTTATAACATTGATTTCTGAGGAAGGAAGAGAAGAAATTACAAACTACCCTGGTTGGAATGATGCAATGTTTCTAGAAAAAAAAAAACCTGCCTGGAAATTGGTAGTATTTTTAGTAAGGCAGCACAAATACATGGTGTAAGTAATGCTTTCTTATATCTTCTGATAGCAGTGGTTTCAAAAAATAAAATATTCATCTTCCCCAGCTCCTCAACAGCCTTTGCATTAATTTTCAGAATAAAAGTAAATTTCTTTGAGTGGAAGAAGAAGCCCAAAGTACAGACTTGTTGAGCTTTATTAGTAGTAATGAAAAGGCGAAAGAGTTTAAAATTCAGATAACAAATTCTTCTTGCCGCTTACACAAACCCAAAAGAAGTTCTACATATTCTTTTTTCTGTAATTAATTTCTTTAAATTAGAAAGCCGAGCACAAGAAACTACTGCCAAACCAAATCCAAACCATCACATTTGATAGCACATTTGATTTACCAAAATGAGGATAAATCTTCTCCCCTTCATTTCAAGGGAAATATTCCCCTCTTCAGTGCAAAACTGCCTAAGCAAGACTAATTTGATTCTCTAAGGGCTGCAGTTTTGATCATGCACAATGCTTATGGAAACAGCTTGGAGAAGTCATTCTGCAGAGACACAAAGGGTTTTACAAAGAACAGTTTACAGATTACCTGAACTGCAGCAAAGGGATGAGCAGACCAGGCAGTTTTTAATAAGACAGAAGGGTCAGGCAGCACGAAGAACAACACAGTGCGGAGTGGGAGAGTCAAGTTTCATCATTGTGTTCAGCTGTAAATTTATTTATTTGGAAAAGGTCTCTGTTGAAGGATCGCTCTGAACAACAGATACATGTGAAGTCCAAAATGCAGCTGAATCAGCAGCATCCTGCAGAGCAGGAGCATTTGGGCAATGAGATGGAAAAAATACCCACTACCAACAGAACCTCTTGGAACATCCACAGCAAAGCAGTTCAACAAAACTCAATGGCACTACACCCACTGGAAACAAGGAAATAAAAGCCTCCAAATCAGCTATCTGAAATTTTCATATAAAATGCTGGTGGGTCTCCAAACTACCTTCGCAGAGCTCATCACTTTCCTTAAAAAAAATCATTTCCTTCCCAGTTTTGATATTTTTATGTTGCAAGTAACTTTGTATCTTAAAAGAGAGTGCCAGTTCTTTTCTAATTTTCTTAAGTATTTATCACTGTTTCCCCGAATAAAAGTTCATTAAGGTCATTAAACAAAGGCAAACTTGGATTTGCCCCTCTGCTGTAACATTGCATTCTGTAAAATGTGAAATGCATCTGTTTGACACTACTGGTATTTTGATATTCAAGGGGAGCCAAAACTGCAAAATCAGTGTTTAAATCGTGTAAGAAGAGCAGAAGAAAACCATGCAATTACACAACTTCCTCCTCCTTGCTCCATTGTCTCTCCTACAAATATCTATTTTGTTTTGTATAACTGAAAAACAGGACTCCAAGAACTAAGTTCAATCTTTAATTGTAATTAATAAAGAAACTTGGCTCAAAAGAAAATAAAGGCAGGAGGCAAAATGGCAATGAGGACCATGTGTCTTATGGCCTGAACACAGCCCATGTGAATTCTGGATCCTCCTGTACAAAACACTTCTAGTTTTGTTGGCCTGGGTCAGGAGTGGCACTTTCCCACTACGATAAAATTTCTCCATGGTGGTACTTTTGTAATTCTAGTTCCGCCTTGAAGAACTGGCACCTTTATGTTGATGGATTTCAGGGGTTTTTTATTCTCTACAAATATGACCTTTCTAATGCTGACCAAACATTTTCCACTAGAATTTACTGGTTAAGCACAATTGTGTATTAAGAGTTCATCTCTATAGATACCTCCTTGCTCTGAGGAACAACCACCTGTATCTAAGAATATCTCACCTCCTGACCACAGGGAAGAAGAAAATTTGCAGGGTTTCCCCAGGGGCACAGGCACTGTTTTGCACCTCTCCTATTTCAGTGATTTCCAGGCTGCCTCTGTGACTGTCTTTACAGACTGTCCTTTATTTGAGATGCACATAAACCAGTGTAAATAACCCCCCCAGCCAAGGCAGAGCAAAACAAACGAAGAGCATTTCAGTAACTCCTGCCCTAATAGGAACATTATAAAGCTAAAAAACCACAGAGACAGTAACAATTAATTTACCTGGGGGATTGCCTGTTTTGTCTGAAAAGGTCTTTTCCTTCACTGATGCTCACATTTGTTTGATAGAGAACAACATTTTAATGGAACTAAGCGCAGAACCCCACAGAAATGTCTGTAGTCTGTCATACCTGTGGTGCACAAAAACAGTTGTAGGGCCATTGTCTTGCCACAAACACGCCCTTTTGCAGCTCTAGTTGGATAAATATCTAAAATAATCTACCTATGGTCCTTTAAATATGTATGAATTCCATCTAATAAATCTAGCACATCTACAAGAAAACTTCCTGGGAAAAGAGAGTCCTGTTTGCCAGCTCAAAAACTTCCAGCATTTTAATTGCTTCCGAATAACATGCTCGTGATGCTCCAGTCGGTCATCTTAGTCATAGTTTAGGACAATCACATCCTGATCTCACACTCCTACACGATAAAGATAATGATGGTGCTATAGCTACAGAACTTGCCTCAAGCTCAGAGCCTGCTCTGCCAGTCCTGAACGGGCCCCTGCAGTTCCTCGGGAACGCCAGGGAAGGCTCTCAACCAGCAGACAGGATTCCTTTAAAAGTACACTTGGAAAAAAATAAAACTGAAAAGGCTCAGCCTCCAGGTAATTTCTGGTTTGTCTCCTCATTTGTTTTGCACTGGAGAGCCCAAAGGCACGGTTTCCAACAGAGAGGGAGAAACATAAAATTATAGTTAGCGCAGTAAATCCCTAAAGAAGAAGGCAATGATTGCTCTTTCTGAAAAACAGGAGAGAAAAAAATACCTCCCTCACAAAAAGTAACCAGGATCACACAGACAAGACACTTCAAAAAGAAAATTAATTATTTTACAGTTTGAAGGATGATTACTTGAAAGAGTTTTGAGACTCACAGGCATCCAGATCCTTAAGGATAAGAGCACCACTGTAGTAAATCCAGCTGTGGATACTCCCTGCATTAACATCACCCAACTCCCATCTTCCCTTTCCCACGTGCTCACTGGATTACAGCCTGATTAAGATTTTATCACTTGACCAAGCAAATATAAGAAAAACTTCAAGTTTGCCAACTAAAAACTTCAGGCTAGGACCCCTCAGATCTTATAAATGACAATATTAGTCCTGAAATCAAGGGGCAATCATGAACCTCAGCCCACAAAGGACCTGGCTTTGCTTCATCACAGTTTTTTAATGTAAATTTTGAGAGTAACCTAAAACTTTCATCATGTAAAATACTAACACAGTTTTCCCTGGATTTAGCTGCTGCAATAACCAGCTCTTCCACAGATGTAGCCAAACCACGAGGGACCAGACCAAGGCCTCTCCAATTAGAGGAGAAATTTTGCTAAATACAGGCATCTCCTCCTCATGTTCTCCATGACTTGCACAGAACTTCTCACAGAAAGTAAGGAAATGTTCCTTAAGCCTCAAAAACGTTTCACACTTTCCCTATGGAATTTCAGTGAGATTCAGTTAAATTATGAAGTGCTAAAATAATCCTCATTTTACTTCTCTGGAGAATGTCAGCGGCTAAACGAGCAGCTCAAAACTGACACTTGCTAGTTTTCAAACTTGTTTTCAAACCCTACACAACCTCTAACTGTTTAGTTTGATAACAAAATACAGAGATGACAAAGAACGAAGAACTAACAACTTGGGAAGTCAATTTCCATCACAGTCTCAGTGGAACTCAGCACGTAAACCCTTGGGTTCTTCTGGAATTCTTAGGCATCACTGATTAGACAGGTCATCTCCATATCCAAAACAGGAAACCTCGCAGGGTCTGAGGTGACCAAAACATGAAAGAAGACAGATTTGTCCTAAATTTTAGAATAAAATGAAACCCACTCCGAGCAGCTGTTTTCACACTGCCTTTCATCAAACTGAGAGGGATTCCCATAAGCCAGACATCCAAGGATATGTGGATCCAATTTCTTTTGGATAAATAAACTTGATTACCTGAAACCTGTTTTTAATAACTCATTATCTTTCAGTCTTCTATGCAAAGATGGTACCTGGGAAAGTCAGGGATCATTGTTAGGGATCTGGAGGGACGTATATAATTGCCGGAGTTGTTGCAGTGAAAGATGACACGGAAACATGGGGTAAAAGGCAGGAACAAAATACTACAAATCTCCAATTTTTCCCCCTTTAAGTACAAACACCACATGCATACAAGAACAAAGTAATTATTACTACACAGTTGAAATGTATTCGTTATTAGCTCTTCTTGCACCACCTAAAAAGTCAGAAAGATCCAGTGGAGCAGCAGAAACATAATTACCAAGATCAATTGAATGCGCCATGCCATTAACACCTTATTAGAACGAGGCCACAATATGAAAGCATCTCATGGACACGGCTGGATTTTGCAATTCAGAGTGCAATTAGGTCTAGGCCTAATTCAGTGCATCCAGTTCTAAGTGGAATGCAAATTCTGGATGTCTGTGTCCTCAGATGTAAAGGTCACTGGTGTAAGGGAAAGTTAACTTGGCTGAGCAATTCACAAGAGAAAGGCTTGCCAAGCACTGGAACAGACTGGCCAAGGCAGTGGTAGAGCCACCAGCCTTGGAGGGATTTAAGGGATGTGCCACTTGGGGACACGGTTTAGTGGTGGTCTGGCAGTGCTGGGTTAACGGCTGGGCTCAATTCTCTTCCAGACTAAAGGATTCCATGACGCTGTGCACATGTCAACGCTTTTCTAGCAGGCAAAGTTGACACCAATAGCAACTTCAGTTAAAAACCTCCAAATTACAAATACACAAATCCTGGAACACTGATACTTAATGCTTTCAGTCAAAATATTCCTTGACATTTCCTTTTTCCCCCCACTCTTTTCTTTCTTGGTTTTCTTTGTGTGGTGACAGACTTAAAACAGACAATGCACATCCCTAAAGCTGCATCAATGTTTTCAGCATCGGGGCTTAAGAGTTAGAATCCTGGATTCCTGTTTTATGTATTCCAACATTCAGAGATACAAGCCTTCAAAATAAACAGGCATATTAATGATTTTTTCCTGAGAGCTAAAACATCAGTCCTGTTGATTTTTAAGTACAGTCTTTAATTTCTGCAGAAGTGATTACAATATTAATTTTGAATATTCAGTGACACCAGGATGAGGCAGAATATATGTTATGATTTCTGTCTTCGATGCAAACAAAACACATTCTCTCTGGTACTTTTTCTCCTCCAAACACTAAATATACTAAAGGTCCTCAGGGTAAACAGAGCCTTTTTGCTCCTCAGAGTTGCAACTTACTCTTCTCAAGCATCTGAAGCTGGAATTCAAGCTGATCTAAAAAATTAACTACCATCTGAGTTACATGTCCTGGCTGAAAACCCTTTTACTGGAGATCCAAGGTCTCTCTTAAATTCCATAGGAAAGAGGCAGCTGTAAATAAACACTTGAAACTGAATTTTAGAAAGCCTGAACACTGTACAGTTTAACAGGTAGGAATGCTGTTTTCAGGGAATATTATAATGATATTCCTAAGCAGCTTTGGTGACTCAGCGGTAAGCCTCTGTATTGCTGTGTGGGAAGTTGGAATTTGAATTCTCCTTCCCCCTGGGTCGCCACTTTGGGATTCTGGTGCCAAAATAAAGCCCCAGGTTGTGCAGGGGAGGAATTCAATGTGTGGCCTCAGGATGCCACACTTCCTGGGGAGGCTGTGTGGGCCCAGGGCTTGCCTGGAGGGGGCTGTGCTGAATCCCCCTGGCAGAACGGTGAGGATTTAGGGCCCTTCAGGTAGGGATTAAGGAAAAAATGCAGAGTTTTGTTTTAAAGTCACCTTTTTCCTTTCTATTTTTGTAATACAATGGGTTTACCAATTGCCAACTACAAATGTGGCAGTAAAGAGTTAGGCCAGCCCACTCTCTCTTAGGCTGATGATATTCTATTCTCCAGGAAAGGCTTTTATGGAGCATCCTGTGAGGTAAGGGTATTGAGTGCGTCCAGAGAAAGGGAATGGCGTGAGAGGTAACTAAAATGTTCAGGCCTTAAGTAGCTCAAAAGCCCACCTCTGCAGGAGCTTACACTGCACTACTCTTCTGGAGACCAGGCACATGCTGAACCAGAGCCTGCCCTAAGTGGATAAAGCCAGATTTGCTCAGTAGCTTGTAGGATTGAGCCATTAAAGCGTAATCCACAAATATCAGTCTAGAAAGTAAGGCTAATTCAGCCTTACCATGGCATGCACTACCATCTCTACCAGCTTTTCCTTCTCAATTGTCTGTAATTTGCAGCTTATGCTGCCATTTCAAAGTTATTCTATATATGCCAACAGACAAGCCAGGAAATTTGTTGGAAGCACTTCATGCTTTTTAAAAGTGCTTCCAAGGTGCAAACAAACACATTGCTCTTAATTACAATCTCCTCCTAGTCCTCTTCCTACTTTTAGTAGTATTTTCTCCAGAAAGCAGTAGAAAAAGATGATCCTGTCCATGTCTATGTCCTGCTTGACTTTGGCCTAGACTATGGATGAGACAGCAAAAGTTTGGTAACTATTTTAAAGGGGGGTAAAAATTCCCCCATTTTTTTGTTGTTTTGCACCCAGGAATGATTTCTTTTGAGTGCTACTGCAGAGCCAACTTGGGCACTGTGGGAGGGAAGGGGAGGAAGAGTGTTAAGTACTCCTGCATATATTTCCTTCAAGAGGTTGGGAAATAAGTTAGAAAAGAGACAAAGTACCAATTGAAGGAACACAGAAAAATGCAGAGGCTTGAAAAATCAAACCAGAAAGTACACTCTATATTCTGCAATGTGGGAAGCAAAGTAGGTAAAACCATTTGGTTCCATTAAGACAAGCCCGTATGGGAGCAACTTCATTATCCAATTTGGTTCCCAAATCACAATTTCATTTGCTTATACTCTGATGTTTCTTAGCTCCTGGAAACACTAAATTAATCTTTTAGGTCCACACTCAATAAAAGCTCCATCCTGTTTTGCCAAAACTAAGGTTTCATTTTTATTTAGCTGATTTGATGAGGGGTTTGGTAGGGCAGAAGCAAAGCAGGGTATTTAAATGAATACCTTAACATTCTTTCCCTATGTCCCACAACCCCACTTCTGCCCAGCTTGGGGCCATCAGTCCCTGCTCCAGGGATGCTATAGGTTGCTGCTCTCCAGCCCTGCCCAACCTAGAGGCTGACATCCCTGATGGATTTTGGCCCATAAACATGATTGACCCCATGCTCCTGGGCAGGGGCTGCACAGACCCGCAGAGGATCCCTGCCAGAGATATGGGAAGAGACCTGCATTGTGGGAAGGAGCTAGGAAAGGACTATATATGACACACTACAAACCAATTATTTACAGAGGTGAAAACATGGGATGACAACGAGCACTTTCAGTCACATAAAAAGGGAGGTGATAAGAAAAAGGAAGAACAGCTTATTTTTATTTTTTAAATCAGAAGCTGTGTTTCATCTGAACTAACTGGGATTACAGCAAAGCTTCGGTGATGACTTCAGTACTGACCTGTGAAAATCATATCCCGGAAAGTAGGATTTTAGTTCTGAAATGGGGTATTAATTTCACAGAGTATAACCAGGCAGGGGAGAAACTGCACAAAATAATCACGTAGAAGAATTCACAGGGTCACTGGCCTTAAGTGATGAAAAAAATAACCATCAGCTACCATGTGCCAAGACCAGCACTTGGAGTATTTATGGTTCTTTGTAGTGAGTTAACAGAAATGACAGATCTTTTAGAAGAGCAGCTGCTGTAAGTGAGCAGTTTTAAACCCAGAGAAACACACAGAGAAAACTTGCATAGACCCAACTCTGAACTCAAACACAGCAAGTCTGGGAAATGCTGTTTAAACACTGGAAGTGAATCACTTTTAACCAGCTGTTGATGAATCGCTGTGACATCAAATTCATATTAATAATATTAAAAAATAATGACCACTAGACCTATGAGCCATGAATAGGTGATTACTGAGGATTGCAAGAATATGTTTCAATGATGAACAGCAGATTAACAGAGGAAGAAAAGTTAATAAGCACAGAGAAGGATAATATCACTTATGAAGATAAATGATGGCTTCCTTTCCAATGGAAAATATGATGTTGCAAGAAATACAGGATATGCACTACAAGTATCCATGACAAAACAAAATAGCTCGAGGTAAGTACTTTCAAAGTATGAAACACGTCAGAACTGGAGAAATGTCTTAATCTCCAGTGGTGGAAATACACCAAGTGAAACACTTCAATATTAAAACAACTGATGTTTTTGGTACAGAACAAGTTCCCCAGTAGTATATTAATGTGAAATTATGTGCTTTGAAATGGCAAGTGATTAAAAATACACAAAATAAAATCAAAGCATAGGAAAGCTTTTTTTGATGGCAAGATCAAATTAGGAGTAATTTTTATTCCACTTGGAGGGAAAACTGTATTAACATCCATTAAAATCTATAGTAAACTGATTACCCATGATTGCTATGGTTCAAATATGCATTTTGCCAACTTCTGAAAATTATAAGTCAAAAATTAATCCAAAATACCCTCGGAGAGCCTGGGTTTAGTGATGAATGGATGGAGATTTTGACACCTGCTGACGTGGTTGCTGCTCAACAGCAGCCAAAGGGCAGGAATAAGTCACTCATCCATAGGGACCTGCGCTGCCTAAAGCCATCCAGCTGTGATGCAGCAGAGAGGAGTGCCTGTATCATGCCCTTCACTGCAATAACCAAGAATTTGCGGAATTTCCGTAAATAAAAGGAAAAGTGTGCCCCTGGCAGCACACAGCACCCCTTGCTGACTGTGGCTACAGAAGCCCAAGGAGGTTGTGGTGCTTTACTTGAAGTAGCAAACATATTCTTTACTATGTGACTTGACTTGTGTTAGATTAAGCATCTATAAGAAACTATAGAGATGTGTAAACACAGCACAAACCCAGTTAATATTCTTTCTTGATTACAGTGTGTCTCAGTAAGGAGGGAAATGGTTTAAGAAGGCATCTTGCAGGGCACAGGAGACGGGCTGAGGCACTCTCCGTATGTTATTGCATAAGGCTTGCACTGACCCACGTTCTCAAAAATAACATCCCGCTGTCAAGGCTTTTGGAGCTTCACCCACAAAAATTCCACTAACCTACAAGATAAATCCTTTAGTCTGGAAACATTCATTTGACCTAACTGTTACTTTTATGTGCAAAACTAATACAGAATGGATTCCCAAGGCACTCTGTAACACCTCAGCCCCGGGGGCCATAAGCTCACAGGCTCAGCCAGGAGTTTTACTTTAAAATACAGATATAGGGTTCTTTAGTACCTGGAAGACAGCTCAGGAGAATAAGCCACACTGTTGTTGCCAGGGCAGGCCGGGGGGCGGTGTTGCCGCGGTCCCTGCCGGGCTGAGGCTGCTGAGGGGCTCCAGGAGCCGGGCGG
>JAWWES010000115.1:1189335-1234571 GCA_035583135.1 Lophotriccus pileatus
GGCTGCCGGGAGGGACACGGCGGCACCGCAGCGACCCACGGGCAGCCCGGCCCCTACAGGGTGGTTCCGACCCGACAATCACTGGCCTGGCCTCTAACACACACCCGTAAAGGCAAGAACGTGCTTTTCCATACGGCTGTAGATAGACTTCACAGAAAAAGCAGCCCCGTATAACTTTGATCGTGCTCCAGCGATTGCATCGCACTGTTCCAATGCGGGTTACGGCTCGGTGCGAATCAACAATAGGTGACAGAAATTTTCAGTGTCACAATTAATACTTAATCAATTTGCAGTGCCTTGCGCTCCAGCAGGCACTTTAAATGCAGGGAACAGGTACGGTCTTAAACTGCTGAGAGAATAATTACCACCCTGGCTGGGCCCTCAACATAATGCCACTCTACTGTAGTGTTCTGACAAATAACACAGACACTTTCACAGATCCAGTGGCATTTACCTTTCTTTTATTAAACACACTGTGTGGGCAAGAAAAGAAAGAAGGTTGTGGTGTAATTTGTGACACCATTTAATATCAATAATAGAACACCAGCGAAAGAATTTTAAAAGAAAGTTGCAACGTTTCTTCCAGTAAGTTCCCCTTCTGTTCTATCACTAAGTCATATTTTTGATTGTCACAAGGCAAAAAAGAATGGTTTTCCTTTCTGAAAGGGAAAACTCAAATCACTGTCAACTAGAAGATCGAGAAACAAAGATGACGCGCATAAAAATGAAGAGATTAAATGATTAAAGACTAAAATTTCAAGACTCCCCACTACAACAAGAAGAAGAAGCCTGAGACACATTACACAAAAGAGAAGGGAGATAAATAACTCTAAGGCTAGCATTCTCCAGCTTGGAAGTGGAATGGGTGTTAGGAAAGTGGTCAATAACTTCATAGAACAGCACACACAAGATAAATAGGTGACAGTTATTCCCACAAAAAAAAACAGATACAGAGAAAACAACTGAAGCAGTCCTGTGTAGTACAGCAACCAGTTGTTATTCTGAGCCCTGCTGTTACAGGGAGCTGGCCTGAATCAGCTGAACACGTATCAAGGAGAGGTTTGCAGCTGCATTCTGCCTGAATATGCCTGCCAACGGTGGTGGATGCAAATTCCTTATCCTACATCCCTGCCTGTCTCCTCCTCGCTGGGACTGGAGAAGGGTCATCTGTAGGAAATTGTAAACTGAATCCTAAACTCAGTCAGCTGCATTTTGAAAGCATTTCCCTACTTAGTGCAGCAGGTGGTAGATGCAACCGTACAGTATTTAAAAGGGCATGTTCTCTCCATACAGCCACATTTATTTACTGCCAAGACGAGATGCAGATGCCCAGTTACACAATCTCACCTGCTGGATAGTTATGCCTCAGCAACACTTCGCAGGATGCAAAATCATAATTTTGTATTTGGTAGAAACTTTCAGATTTAATTAGGTAGCACAGCTTTAAACTGATTTGGCACTGGAACCCTAAGAGCAAGCATGGTATTGATATTTGATGCTCCCATCTGAATTTGATTTGAAAATTGTGGGTTCCACACACTGATGACACTGTTAGGTAATTATTTACTCCTGTTCATAATTGGTGCTGACCTGGGGACAAGTGTTAATCTGATAATTAAAGGGTTAAGAAATGTAAATACCCCAGTAAACAAGAAGAATGTAATGAAATAAACTATTTTATTCTAATACTTCAACCACTGCCAATCTTTAGCAAATCCATTTTCAATCGTTTCTCGTCCACTTGTCCTCAGCAACTTTTAGGCTAAGAATGTGATCATTTATACCACCCATCAGATAAAAAAACCCTGAGGAAAATTATCTGGGTCATATGTACTGGGCAATTAATTTTCATACATGCCCAGGCATCCACTTACATGTATTTTCAACAGACTGCAAAACTACCCATTTCTCTGACTTTGTGAGGTTTTGCACATACTGGATGTAGGAATTAACAAGCCTAGTTTGCCAATTTATGAGTGCACACCTGAAAGAGAAGAACAGACACAGTAGATTTATTGGTATACTAATGCCTAAATGCTGATTTGTTCAGCATCAATTAGAGAAAACCATACGTATTCCCTGGGAGACCAAAAAAACCCCAATCAAACAAAACCAAAAGCATTTTCATTTGAATGCTTGGAATTTTCCCTGTTCTCAGAATTACACTGCCAAAGAACTGACATGAACAGGATGCTACAACAAAAGCACTTAGCAGAGGAGATACTGAATGCAGGAGATGCAGAGCACTCTGCAAACATCTTCTCCGGGGAAAGTGACATCATGTCTTGACTGCTCTGTCAGACATTCTCACAGACTGGACAATTCAGACAAAAATGCATTACACATTGTCATCTTCCATTCAGAAGCTGCTGCGTGGCTGGCTGGCTGCGTGCTGCCCATTAATGCTCCCCATCTGCCTCCCAGCTCCCAGCTGGCATGCTAATGAAGCCTGGCAAAATACACCACGATGGCATTGTCAGATACAACTTCTGCTTGCACTGACTCCATGACAACCCAATTTCCAACCCTCCTGCCTGACCACAAATGATACTGGGGCTGTTGATGCACTCAGGGACAGGATCCACTCCTTATGGACCAGTCTCTCCGTTTCCTTTGCAATCAGATCATCAGACCAGAACACATCTACGCCCTTCAAAAAGCAAAGCCTTGAAGTAGTTTTGCACTTGCATGAACACTGGAAATAAATTAAAAAACCTGGTGCAGAAAACCCAGTTGGATGCAAGTTCCAGTCACTGTAAGGAGGAAGGAAAAGGAGAGGACACACATGCAGTTTTTCCTTTAGGCTTTCTCACCTCAGAATAGAAAAAAAAGTGTTGATGCAATTGCTTATACCTTGCCCTTACCTCATACAAAAGCGTGGACATTTACAGTCATTCTGGTTTTGTAATTTCACCTTTTCCTCCATATCTGTAATCAGTCTGGAATTCACGTAGTCCTTTGGGCTCCACAGCCAGTGGGCAGGTGGCAGAGCCAGAAAGGAAAGCTGCCATGTTGTAGTTCTTTGGAATGGGCCCTTCTGTTTCTAATTTCTAATTATTTCTAGTAAGTCACAAGCTCTGCAGGTCATGGCGTGAATAATTTGTATTAACTACAGTTTGAAACACTTGTACAAAACCTTGGAAGCTTTTAAAACAAACAAGATTCCCACTCGCATGTTAAATCTGAAGGGTAACTGAGTTAATACAAGAAGGCTCCAAGGGAAGGTTTGCACTGTCAGTTCAAGAGCTGCATACTGTGATATCTGGGTGAGTATCTGCTAAGAAGAGCAGCAGTTATTAAGTAGGTCTGAATGAGTTGGAACAAGCAGTAACAGTCAGAAAGGAACACAAGGCTCAGTTGTCAGTGATCTTACTCAGAAGCAATAACAACTTCCTCTCCTTTCTTATCTCAGCAGCACAATTCCCAGTATTCCTCCTACAGAGCTAATGCTGAGAAAGCATCAGACTCTTTAAATAATCCACATGGGAAGTCCAGCACTGAGATACTTGCATTTGCTCTTGCTTTTTTCCTCTTTTTTTGATGGGGGGGGAAAGAAAGAAAAAAGAAAGGAAAAAAATTCCCCAGGCCAAACAAAACCCCCACTCCCTCCAAGTCATCAAAAACCTCCTCAGAAAACCTTGACATTAAACTGTAAAGAAACCAATGCACCTTTGCGCACTTCAGAAGGTCTTCTATCTCCATGGGGCAATTGAAACACAATTCAGATGCCCTGGAATGAAGCAGCAAAGCCTGTCAGCTCTAATGCATTATGCAAGAAGCCAGACTTTGTCTAATGCAATAACAGCATCCTGAACAGCACCAAATCTCCCCGTCTCCATCTCTCCACTATCTCACTCTACAGCTTTCCTACTTAAAATAAGCCTCTCCATTTATTTTTTTGAGAGATATTTGATATGACCATGCAATCCAGGTATGAAAAGCAACACATGATTGTTTCATATTTATACAGAAAACCAATTAATACAGAGCTTGGGCATTCCCAGCAACCCCACTGCAGGGTCTGTGGAGTATAAAACCTGAAGCATTTTAAGATCCTAAATACAGGTCAGCCTCAGGGGTCTGTATGACTTTAACCATTAAAACTGAACTTTTCCCCATCCCTCACAACTTCCTCAAACAAAGTCAAAGAAAGGAAAGCAGCAGCACTAAACAAATGTTTCATCCTTTAAAGAAGAGAGTAAAAATAGGTCTTTTTACACTACAAAAAAAAAAGCGTGGGGTAGATTTGAACACATATGAGCAAGGAGGAACCACAGCAGACAAACATTAACATGACAGGAGAGCAGCCACATAGATATTTAGGACTTAAAATCCTGAAAAAATCTGAGACTACACTGGACACAAAAATCACTGCCCAACAGCTTCTAAGTTGTATGACCAGTCTCAGACTCAACAAAGAACTAAAACCCTCACTAAGTGGGATTTGTTTGGCTCTTCCAAACCAAACAACCTCAGTACATCAAATCCAGAGGTGACTGGCCCTTCTCCGGAGACATCAGTCCGTGGTTAGTCATGACACGCCACATCCCAAGGCCCTGCACAAGCACCAGCATGCAGAATGGGAAGATGGGCTTCCAGCTGTGGGAGGCTGGATCCTTGACATTAAAGGCATACAAAAATAGAGATTCGAGTTGTATTTTTATCTATTAATTCCTGTGATGAGATACTACAATACAGAATTATCCCATCTTACTAGCATTTTAAAATGGAGAACATGTTTGGAGTCAGAAAAGTAAGTTTGTTTCAGAAAGGAATTTTGAAAATGCCTGGGGAGAACTACACTTTATCCTGCAAAAATGTGGAAGGGATACTTCCCAAACAGAAAGATTTGGCAGGTAGGAAGCATTTACATATCTCGTAGGAAAATACAGAATGTTTTTCTTAAAATATTTTAAGAAGAAATAACGGGCATATTTCAAAGACACTTTCATGGGCACGTGTTATAATCCAGATTATACAACCCTGCTTCTATTAAAAACAAAGCCTGGTCTAAAAACTAAAAAAAAAAAAAAAACCACCCAACCACATTCACGGTGTTTGCAAATGAGAAAGATGATTAGGAGCATTTTCTTCATTAAATAACGAATCGCTTCTCAGAGATGGATATTTTAAGACAGAGCACAAGTGGCCAATTGTCAGCTGGTGTAAATTATCCCTGTTGCAGGGAGCTCTATTTTTACCAGCTGAAGATTTGCCCCTGAGCATCTGCCAGGGAACCACAGACATATATATGGAAAGGCATCGATTCTAAATAATGACAAGAGAATTACATTGTGCTGGACAATTACATGGACAGGGGGACAGAAAAAGGATGAGGAAAGTCACAGTGAGTAAAGAAATGAGCAGGAAAACAGGCAGCAATACTGAGAACTCTCTAGGCACGGCCATACTGCACCAAAATCTGTGTTACAACCCCCTCTTCTCAACCCTGTGCTGCAGATCCCATGTATATAGACTGTGCTTAGGCGTCTGGGCTGAGTCAGCACCTCTGGCTCGTCCCTACAGCAGGCAGGGACAGCTGGCGAGTGCTGAAACCAAGAGGTGGTTATTCTGAACAGGGGGGTAAGCATTTACAGACACAGATTTTTGGATAGCCATTTTCACATGCATCTCGGCTGAAGGAGCCTGCCCAGCGTACCCAACCCTGTCCTGCCCCCACCTCCGACACCTGGGTAGTTCTGCCTGGGCAGCACCAGGAGTTGTGCAATCTGGCTGAAGGCTGGAAACCAGCCCATCCCGGGGAACAACCGGGGAACTCTCCCATAGACCTGCACTTGCTCACAGAGGGGTGACACCCCGAGCCACTGTGTGGTTTCCTGCTTGTTTTTCCCATAGCCCTTGCTGGTGTAACCCAATCCAGCCGGTGCTGAACAACCCCCATGCCGCACTCGAGGTGGTGTTGGAAGCCTGGAACACAGCAGCTTCACAGGCACAGCAAAGCTTCAGCTTTAAACAAAATACCTTCCCCAGCATTCCATGGAACATTTCACTAAGTTCAGAAGACAAGGGGAGAGGGAAAAACATTTCCTAGTGTCTCCCACTTAAAACAGTATGATTTGGCATCCCAAAAGCCCTCCTTTCTCTACACTGGCAGCAGATGTGCTGCTAGAAATCACCATCCTGTTGCTTTGTATGGAGGAAAACAAGACACTGGAGCTGTTGCAGGATAGTTGCAGGTTACATTAACCCAGCTCAGCAACGCTGCCTTTTAAAACCATGAACTTTACTGCTTGGAATATGTCACTTGTTAGATACGAAAGCCTTTACGTTGAGGAGACCAGCTACTGGTAAAGAATAACATCTAATTACATGGCATAATCTTTAATTAGTGTTTATCCAGAGATGAAGCCTGGATTCAGAGGTGACAAGTGACAAGAGGCGGCAGTGAATGCACAGGAGCACTTAGTCACATCCCTGGGACACGATAGATGTGCCACCCCTAAGCGCCTTTACATGAAGTTTGGGTACCTTTTAAATGGCCACTTATGCTCAAAAACCAGCGATAGACATAAAATCCACAGAGGGAGACGATTTGGACTTAAATTCAGAGCAGATAATTCTGTCAAGGAAACATAACAAAAAAGATGAAAACTAGCAGAAGCAGATTATTAAATTTATGCTGTGCTGGATTCACTGCCACCAGTTCTAACAACAAGCTTTATTCTTCATGTAACCAAATTTATGCTAATCTCTTCAAGAGTTCCAGAAACCAGAACCAGAGAAACTCAGGATTTGCAGCATTTCAAAACTTACTCCACAATACTTCTGCTTTTCATTTTTGTTTTAACTCCCCCAGTAAATACTGTAGGGTATTTACTCTGGACGTCAAAGCACTGGCAGCACTTCCATTGCATTGTAAAAGGCCAAGATAACAAATACAGATTTATTATTAAATGTCCCACCTTTCACACTATGCAAATTCACCCAGCCTGCAGCCTACTTTTGGCAGTCCTCTTTCCCAAGGGCCCTTTAGGAAGAGGCTATCAGCCAGATTAATTATTTTAACAATAGCAGCCTTTTCCTACTGCCATTTTTTCTGTCACCATTATATGACATAAAGCAAGGGGGAGGCAGAAGGAATTTATGCAGCCTGTAATACATCTCAGTCCAAAGCTTCCCCGAAGCAGCTGACTGAATGCTCAAGTACAAAGCCTCCAGCCTTGCGTGACGAGTTAGAGGGGACAGGAGGGAGCATCGCGTGTCCCTGCTTCTGGAAGGGGCTGCGTGGCCCATCTGGCTGGAGAGGTTGACCACCACAAGAAGAGAGACAGGGAAAGCTGCTAAAACCCCAGAATTACAATAACCTCCTCCCACTGTCGTCATTACTTACGATAACGTTGCCAGTGGAAAATGCGGCACCTCATAAATCCTTTGATGCTCGACAACTTGCGCACGGTTCGGTTGCTGGTCCCACTCTCCTGACAGCAGCATAACTGTAGCAGCACATGATCCCTGTGCAGCACACGAAGGGACATGCTCTGACCTTCCCACATGTCTCACGTGGAGGCCTGGCACTCCAGGAGCAAGCAATGCCATGTGCTGTCCAGCACTGCTGCTGCGGGTCTTCCTGGGGGCAGGACAGCCTGGGGCCACCGAGTCTACCCAGGAACTGGCCCAGCACTGCTCCTGTTCAGTCTCAGGGTGTGAAAAGGAATGTTTAGAGATCCCCAGCACTGCTGGAGACACAGGTGTAAACTGGGTGTGCTTATGGGGAGGAAAAGCTATTTCCAATATTTATAGAAATGGAAAGATAAGATTTTCTCACTCTGAGATAACACCTGAATTTCACAGCCTGTAGTGGTAAGACAAACCTAAGGATTTCCTAACTCCTCATTTTATTAGTATTAGTATGTTACTATTATTGGTTTTTTTACCAACTCAGAGCCACAGATGTACATGGAAGAAGAAGGAATCATTCCTCTGCCAACCTGAGTCACCCCAGGTATCAGGACCTGCGCTTCCACTGCAGTGAACACAGCTCGTGACCTCTGTGTTCCACATCCACTCTTCCTGCAGATCCTGGTCCCAAAGATGCAAAACAATGTGGGCACAGAGGATTAGGTCATGTGAACGGGCTGTACTGTACATTTGATTGAAGAGAAACCATAAAGCAGTTGGCACCCTGCAGCCTTCTCTGTAATGTTTACAAAATGATAATAACTGCAAAGCAACGCCAACAGGAACTTAGCACAAGTTAAACAAATCACCTTCAAAGTGGCACTCTGACACAATGGTGTCAAAACACATTTCTTTTCCCACTGGAACAATCCTATTATTTCATACAGGCAAACGGAGGGGAGAAAAGCAGTTTTACACCCATGGGAGAACAGCATATTTACAGGGAGATGAGAGTGACTGGTGAGCTCCCAGAACTGCTGGGGGGGGAGTTGGGCTTCTTCAGGGAAGGACTTTGGAAGGCAAGGGGTGTTTGACAGAGAAAAAGCCTAGAGGATTATCCCATGTCAATGTAAATCCGTGAAGAGACAATGCCACCCTCATGGCTCCAACGGGTGCCAGATCATAATCCCTCTCATAACGATTTGCCCATGATCTGCCCCTCTTCCACACCACCAGAGAAGCAAATGAGATTGAGGAAAATAAATCCTTTCCCCAAGACTGGCCAGTGTCAGGTGCCATAGGTATCAAAACTTAAATAAAAAAGCCTGAAACGGCATCAGGCACCAAAGCAAGGAGGAAGTAGTTTCACAGAACCTGCATTAGTGTGCAATATTCTGATTTTCTGACAGTTTTTATGCTTTTCTGATTACCAGTCACATGTTTTGCACTCACTGTCTCTGAACTGAGATGTGGTGCTTCTGTTATTTAAGAGTACCACAACAGATTGTGCACAGATCAAACATGCAAACGACAGTCAGAAGTGGCTCCCCGCAATTAAAAGAGAAAAAGAAATTTGAGAGGAAAAAGTGACCTCAAATTTAGGCTGCCACCTTACACAGAATTTGTTTATCAGGTGCTGGTTTATTAATTTGGCAAAGATTGCTGTTTAAGATGAAAGAGATGAAGTGTCTTTTGTACACACGGCGACACACCCTCAAAGGCAAAGGGGAACATCTGATAGGAGAGGTCCTGACTGAGCTCTGGCAGTCAGGAGGGCTTAACTACCCAACGGCACAACCTCCATTTCCAACTCAATTTTCCAACTCACTATTTCACTACCATGTTTCTTCAAAAGACACAACGTTTATGGAGCAAAAGACAATCATTTCAAGAAAAAAAAAAAAAAAAGATGTCAAAATCAAGGAAAATCAAGGGCCACTTCACCCTGCACCTCGCTTCTGTTGGAAGCACCTCCAGCTCTCCTCCCATTTCTGCCTGATGTGAATGGTTCAAATGTCAGACACAAAAACACATCCATAAACCTCAGTGCCAGTTGAGGTTGGGACGGAGAAGCGTGTGGCTCAGCCTATAAAACTTCCATAGAGTAACTTGGGAATCAAAGGAATTTATGAAGTCCTTGAATGGGATTTTAGGGGCAAAGCTTATGATACCAGGGGATCCAGGACCCAAAGACCTGGTAAATCTCTCCCAGTTCTACCTTCCCATGCAAGCCCAGGTCAAGTGCAATAAATCCTCAAGTAGCCATAAATTAAAAGCCCAGCTGACTGTGTCTAATACTGCCAGCCAGCAGAAACAGGCTCTGCTGAGAGATTAAGATCACTTATTACAGAAATCCAGCATAGGATGCCATAACTCAAATCCAGAAAGAAAAAAGATCCCTGGCTTCCTGTACATTAGGAGCAGTGAGGATGCCAGGAGGAGATCTGTAGTGCAGAGACCTTGCTGGTGCTGAAAACCTGCTGTTTGGCTCATGTATCTCAGGGATGAGGAGGGGACGTGTTTCAGCCCTGTCTGCAAACACCATGACTGGTGGGAGCCCATTAGACGTGCTCCTAGAGCATACCTAATTTAGTTTCATCCCATTTGGGCACGCCAAACCTGCTCTGCAATGTGCAACAGGAGAGGCTTGCTCCAAAGCACGCTCCTGGAGCATTGGAGCGCACAAATCCTCTGCTGGCACAACGGGAGCTGGCCAAGCGTACCTGTGTGGGCTGCAGGGAGAATGGGGTGGGACACACAATGGGAGCACTCCGGAGAACAAGGAATGAGCAGCCAACCAAGGTGCTGAGAGAAAGCATTTGACCCTGAGCCAAGAACCAGTGACACCTGGAGTTAAGTTCCCTTAGCCAGCCACAGAAGAAGTGAGTGCCAGCAGGAAGTGCCAGTGTTTAAGGGTGGCTGGGGTAGCAGGCCTGATGTGTGCGTGCACACAGAGCCGCACTGGCTTACACACATCAACAAACAAATGGTGAATGCACAGGCAAAGTAAAGGACCCCCCTGAACAAGTGCCAGCAATAGTTCTGCATTCAGTTATGGAATAGCTAAAGAACACAGAGAAAACAGAGAAAATCTGGCAGCTTGTGCAGGGGCACATTATTTTATGTAACGTCAAAAATGTGACAAAAAGACATTTTTCTGTTTTCTTTACTTTCCAAGACTATTCCTTCCCTATGTCTCAAATTAAATCATAATGATGCTTTGCCATAGGCTGCAGGATCAGGAGGGAGAAGGGTCTCCCTTGTGTCCCTTCCTGGCTTCTTGTGTGATGGGCAGCACAGAGAACAGAGCGGCTTCAACACACAGCTCTGCCCTAAAACATAACCAAGCTCCTAAAAACCTAAAGGGTTTCTGCCACCTGTCTGTAATGTTAACAGGGTAAAAACCCCAATTCATTAATATACCAAAATTCTGGATATTTAGGATATTTGTGTTTTTATTCACATAGGTAAAATATTAATGAAATGGTACTTCAGCCCTCTTAAAATGGCACAGCACAAAAAACTATCTGAAGTGTTGCTTACGTTGAAGAATTTCTCTCAAATCTCAACAGCCAGAGATGTGGCAGCTACACTGCCAGGAGCATCAGTCAAAACTATGGCCAACACATAAGTAGCCCCAAAATTTAAGGAGTTAAACACCTCAGGTACGTGATTCACATGCCTGGAACAGAGCCACACTGAGCTCCCTGTACCACAAAAGTTACTGCAATCCCTAAGATAAAATTCCAGTAATTAATTTGTACAGTCCAACCATCAAAGGTCAAGGTGTGCTGGAAAAGTTTGATCACTTTGAGTTCACCAGAGGAAATCTGAAGCAACACGTGGGGATAGAGAGGGAGTGGAAGGGGAGGAGGAGGGTCAGTTGGGACCATCAGTTCTTCACGATTCTAAGAGAGGGAGTCTAGGAACTGGAACTGGAAACCCCAGTGTGGACACTTCTGGCATCTCAGCCAAAGCCTGGCTGACATGGGAATGCTGCACACAGCAGGATCTGACATGTCTATTCACTGCTTAAAACAACGGTGTTCTTAATACACAATATTGATTTTCCTCTTCTGATTGCTAAGAGTTCTAACTCTGGAATATCTCTGTTTTACTGAAAGATCCCAAGTGTTCCTGGAGCTGAATGTGCTAATTCCCTAAGAAAGCAGTAGAAGGATGTGGGCACCTTCCTTGTCTCTGGAGGCATCTCAGCCCAGTAATTAGGCTGGCCACCTTTCACTTCCTTCTGCTTCCAAACAATGCATCTGCAAGCTTGCTCTGGAGCACACCAGCCACTTCACCACACACAGAGGGATTTCTGCCTTCCCAAAGAAAAAGAAGTCACATTTGTGAATTTCCTTGGGAAGAAAACCCAAAGGTATAAATACCACCCATGAGCAGCACATCCTCCCCCCACAAAAGGCTGAACACTAACGTTCCTTAAAGGGTTTCCTGAGCCTTTATTTCTTGGTAAAAATATCCAACAAGAGGCAAAAAGCCCACTCCAAACAGAAGCAGCGTGGAGCCCTTTCGCCGCAGAATGCATTTCTTATTTTGGTGATAATGAAAGGCAAATTGGACGCTTTCTAAAGCAGTTTGTTCCAGATTGCTGGCTCCCGACTGCACAAAAAATAATGACCCCTTCCCCACCCCATCCAAACAGTAGCACGCAATCCCGGCGGGACAATATCCCATTGTGGAGCTCTGAATGCCGTGCTGGCAGAGGGACTGGTGCGAAGGAGGGAGCACAATCGCCTCTTTGCCCTCCTCCCTGCAGTGCCAGCGCAGAGCAACATGACTCACGGCCCGGCCAAGATGGGGATGCGAGGAAATGACAGGGGCCACACGAAGATAAATGCATGGACAGATGGGACGCTCAGGCCTCGCCTCCCTGGAAGCCACTGGAGGAACTTGGGAGAGAGAGTCTGAGATAGACTGCACAGGCGTTTCAGCAGCACTCCTGGGCTTGGCTGCTTAAAACAGGGACAAATGTCCCTTTTATAACCCTGGAGTATAAACCAGAACCTTGCTTTGCACCCAGAGAAAAGCTCATGGTATTTAATCCATATTTCAGCTCTCCCAGCTTCTTTGCTTCCTATCACACCTTCCTATCCTCTGCCCCCTGCATTCATCTGATGAGCACATGGATAGGTTTAAAGCTCTCCCACAATCCACACTGAGCACTTTGATACCACTCTGATGATTCATAAATAAGCTGAAGCTTCAAAACAGCATTCACTGTACAGGAATGGAGGTACACAGCAACCCAAAGCAAAATTAGATCCATCCAATTCCTCTGTTCCAGGAATAACAAACACATCCTACCACTGAGGATGCAACTAGAACCCAACCCCTGGGCTCAGGTAAAGCAAATGGACCAATAAACAGAATTTGGGCTCCACAATACCTCAGCTACTTCCAAAGTTTCCCACCTAGGACAACATGCATGTGATGAGGAGAGTCTCACAGCAAGGGAAAACACGTAGGGTGAGGGGTGCCCAGGGTGCTTCAGGCATTGCAGCTCCATCACCACGTACGTACACGGATGGCAGCCCTGCCGTACATGCAAAGCCAGAATGGCATTCCCATGACTCTCCTGACAGCACTGGCTTTTTCCAAAGGCGAGGCTGGGAGCCCATTGCATCCTGCAGGACTTGGTTAACAGTTCTGTTTTGTTTATGGCTCCTCTCAGTGTAGCCACATAATTATGTCCATTTGCAGTGCAGAAATTAATTCCAAGAGTAAAGTGACTCACATTCATTAAGGCTGTTTGCACAGGATTTGACAAAGTTGTGCTCCATCCAGAAAGGACTCCATGTACATGTTTGTGGAAAGGCTGGATGGACTCCTGGCAGTGAGAATCACCACAGAACAACAATATTTAGAAAGAGGGATAGTGGGTTTTGTTTCCCTTTGGATTCATTTATAAATCAGGAGGATGTTAAATTTTGCAGGGCAGTGCACATCACCTGATACCCACACAAACAGGGCTTTTTACCTGACAAAAAAAAAACCACATTCCATTTTCTCTGCAATTCTTTCTAGAAATTATTGGCAGGTTTCTATGACAATTTATTCCTGTAAGTCTTGTAACAAACAGCACAATTTCTATTATTTAAGTTGAATTTAGGATAAGACAGTACATATTTTATAAGTTTTAAAATATGTACACCACAACCACACTTCTGGACAGGCAGAGAGGTGGTTACAGGTAACCCAGGCAAGGAGGTGACACAAAGAAGCAAACTGAAATTCCCATATGAGCTTTAGCACATTCCCATGAACCACAGGCTTTTACCAGTACACCAATTAAATAGAAATTTTAGGTACTTGGAAACCCCAACTAAGGCACGGTGTGAAAGTCTTTGAAAAAAAAATAGAATTATAAGCTTATAACTTAGCACATCTTTACATTTATTTTTGAATATTTGCCCATTAAAAGCTACACAGCCAACCCTGAGGTACCTCATGGAAAATTTAATATTGTTCTTCAAGAACTAGGTCAGAATCTGATGTGTTGACCTCTGTGTATTACCGCTGAGGAGCGTGAGCAAAAGTCAGCATAACCTGAGGCTTCTGTGATAGGGTCAGAACCTCTTCACTGTAAAATATTCCAATCGACCCCAAAGGGAATTCAAGATATTACTGGATATTCCTTCTCTCTCTCTCTCCCCTCCCATTGACTGCAGTGTATAATATTTCCATCAGCAAAAAAAAATTCCCTAATTTAAAAGGAAGATAAAAAGAACACATTCTTCTCACTGACAATCAGCAGGTGTCATCTCCAAGATGTGGCGAACACAGCAACCATTTCTGGGCTCAAGTGGCAAGTGAAATCTGTATTTGGTGTTGAGTTTCATTGGAAAAGTAGGGTCTTTTTTTAAAAACAAAACAAAACAAAACAAAATAAACCAAAAAAACTAATCTGATTTTTAAAATCACCCAAAATCACCAAAGCCACGTCCTGCTGACTTTCAATAGCCACTAAATATTTAGGAGATGACACGACAATGAAGTTGTTGGGAGTGAGAAAGCCATTTGTGGCTATTTGCAACGTATCATAACACACATGAGAAAGTAACAGTGAGTGCACAGCACTAACACAGAACATTTTCCAAAAAATCCCAAACTCTCCAGGGAATGCACATGTGGCTTTTGCTACACAAAATGAACCGCAGTTGTGCTGCCCCGAGCTCTGGGTGTGGTTATATTTCCACTAACAGGTGCTGCTGGTCTGAAGGAGAACTGACAGCTTTCTTTTCCCAAAACTTCTGGGACCACCAAGTTCACGTACTCAGGTTAAAGGCTACATGGGAAAATGTGGGTTTCTGCTCATTTTTCCATCTGCCAGAGCAGGAGATGGATGGCAAATTGGATTGCAAAGCTGCACCACTGATAATCACCTCACTTCAGTCCTTCCTCCCTAAAAAGACTAATATTGTTTGGTTTTCCAAAAGCTTGATTTACTACTTCCAGCAACCCAGAATTAACTGGGAGAAAATGCAAGAGCTGTCCAAACAGAAGCCTGCACCAGAGCTGCTGCCTGCAAAGCCAAGTTAGACTGAGAGCTGGGAAAGTTCACAGCCCCTTATTTCTGCAGGCAATTAACCATCAGAGTGACTTATCCGGGATTCGATCCCTTCTACGAGTACAAACACCACATAACTTCCTCAGTTCAATACTGAGAGGCAGTTTTGCTGTTGAGTTAATGCAGCCTGAAGCTCATTTGCAAATACCTTCTCCATCTCAGCTGTGAATGTGGCTCAGGAATCATGGGATGAATTCCCACAGCTCTTCCTGGGACGAACAGCAGAGTGACCAAGCTGGGGCTGAGCCAGGGAACCAGAACCACTGTGTTCCATGGCACTCTGGAGAAGGAGAGCTCTCCTGGGGCAGAAGAGCAGACATTCCAGCCATCTGGAACAGACCTGCTGTGGTACAAAGCTCAATAATGTGTTTTAGGGGTTAGAAATTGTCAATAGGTTTTCTTTTTCCTCCATGCTTCTGTTTACAAAGCTACTGGGATATAGATTTTTTTATATATATATCCTCTTCTCACAAAACTTACGGTGAAGTTCTCCCCTATGACGGTGGGGAAGCACTGGAACAGGTTGCCAGAGAAGCTGTGGCTGCCCCATCCCTGGAAGTGTCCAAGGCCAGATTGGATGGGGCTCTGAGCAACCTGGGATAGTGGAAGGTGCCCCTGCCCATGGCAAAGAGTTGGAACTGGATGAGCTTTGAGGTCCCTTCCAACCCAAACCATTCCTTGTTCTATGTACGGCAAAGTGACGCAACTAAAACATCAGTCACAAAGTGCCAGTATTTATCAAATGCCCCTTCCAGCAATATCCAGGATAAAAATATATAATATAAAATCCCAGAATTTTCATCACTGCTGCCAGCAGCTGCAGGTCAGCTCAGCAACCTGAATTAAGTGTGTTAAATTCGGTGTTGGTTCTCACAGTTTGGAGGCAGCAACCAGAACAGGCAAAGGGATTAAGGAGAAAAGGAGCAAACAGCTAAATGAGACACATTTGGTGCTTGTGACAGTAACATCACCAGCTCCAGTCACCTCATGGAACCACAAAACACTTCCACTGCAAGAAGACAACTTCCTATATGGAAGTGTGACTAATAAAACTGATAGCATGGATCAAGGCAGTTTAAATATACAGTTATTTAGGATATAAAAGAAAACCTCCACTGCACTGTTTTCAGGGAACATCTCATTTGAAATAGTACCACAAGAGTCACAGGAATGATGTGAAGAGAGAACAAATAGAGCTCCTGTTTCTCTTGCAATCAGTGAAAACAGGAAAACTCATTTAGCAAGTGTTCAGCTCCAACAGAAGCACCACTGCTTTCAAGTTTTGAGAGAAAGCCAAGCAGTTCACTTAGCATTTTCTAGAAATAGGCTTTTAACCAGGACAACCATGCCAGCCTTTTGTTTAGTGCAGAGTTATTGCCTGGATGTCTTGGAAACTGAGCCAGTCACGCAGATTTTTTTACAAACAATAGCCCACACCCATTTAATAAATGGAAGCATCTCAGACACAATAATAATAACCCTGCACAGAGCAATCAGACACAGCAGTGTGGCCATTTTACGAAGCACTGAATCAAAGTTTGCAGCTTCTTTCCTGCCCCCCACCCCCCAGTTCCTTTCACCAGCAGCACCTTGACATTGCCAAATTACATACAGAGCAAAACACGAGGATCTCAGATGTGGGCATCAGCACTGAAATGTCACTCAGAGGCCAACAACTTCAGAGAGAGGTAAAGAACATACAGAGCACATCCCCAGCTGGCTTAAAGCCTCAGGCAGCCCTTCAAAGCTGAGGGTTAGTTTCACACCTGATCTGAAAACAGGGAAGATTATTTGAACACAAAGGTACTCTTCTTTTCTTTTTTTTTTTCATATGGAGGTATAAATAATCAGGTGTAGGAAGAGCATATAAAGATGAGACTACAACTGTGTTCACTATTCATATTTTGGAGGTGACTGTCAAACTACAAGCTAATATTTGGTGCTCTGAGAGGCTGATAAAGATCAGTGGAGAAAAGAAAATATTCCTTGCTGCTGTTTTATATTTAATCATCTATTTTCAAACACTCCTTCAAGTTCCCAGGTAACTCAAGTTAACAGAGCTTGGGCCCAGTAACATCTTAACTACAAGATGCTAAGTGGTTTTGACAAGCTCTATTATAATTACTTTTAAATGTTTTGTTCCAATGCTTGCGTTTGCCCAAGTCTTTGATGGGAGATTAAATTACCCTCACCCTAAATTCCTATAATAAATTAAAGAAAACAGAAATGTAGTGTCAATTTGTGTCCAAATCTGCTTACAAAGGAGAATTAGCTCAGGTCTTTGACCAGGCAAGCGCTTCATCATGTGCATAATTTTAATTACGTCAGTATTCCCACCGATGTCAGGGACCAATTGGAGCTACAGTCATCAAGTTCTATACATGCCTGAGTGCTTCCCTGGATCTGGGCCCAGGAGGATGCACAGCACACTGCAGTGACTCAGGACAGTCTCTGGGGACTGGTGTCGGGAGAAAGCTGAGCACACAGCCTGGTGCTCCCTTCCAGATATAAGAAGTTCTGCATGACAAAACTTGAATTATTTTTATAATATGAACCCCAGGATTAGGCTGGCCTGAGTAAATGGAGCACCATCCAAAATTCAGGCAGTTAATTGATGATTAAAGCAGTGCCAGTTATTAAATAAAACCGTGACAGATACAAGAATTCTGGGGGTTGTTGCATTTCTGTATAAACAAATGTTACCTTATCATGTTTTATACATACACACTGGTATCTCTAACTCCCAAAAGAACTGATTAGGGAAGAGCTCACTCGGATGAGCAGCAAATGAAGATGTCTGGGACATCTCAAGGTAATTTGTGTAAAGGACTTTCAGGTCACTGGGCACTTGCCTGCAGAGAAAAAGTGGCTCCTGCCACATTCCCTTGGAGTCTCCATGTGCCAGTCAGAAACTGAACTGTGTGAAAAAGCACCAGCGAGGCTGAGACCAGGAAACCAGAACGACTTGGGAGACTTGCCTTGAGAAGCTTCACACTGCCAAAGTTTTGTGTTTGTGTAGCAGAGACGAGACTGAGGTGCTGTCAAGTGCTGCGTCCCGTCCATGTTGGGGAGGTGAAAGGAGGCTCAGGCAGCGGAGAAAAGGATTTAATTATCGCCTCGTCAGCCACATCCTGCCCGCAGCCAGCGCTGCCTCTCCGATGGCTGCGGCTGCTGCGGCTTGTTCTCCCCCAGCAATCAGGAGGGAAGATAACGTAAGCTTGGGTTCTTTCTGCTGGAGAGGAGATTGTTTTTCTTCTCCTTGTTTTATAAATTCCAGCTCTGTGACACCTCTTGGTCATTATTCAGATGAGTGAGAAACACTTTCTGTGTGAGGCAGTGATTGCAATGTCATATAATTTCAGAAACATGCTTAACCTCACGCTGGTGCCACTAATTTTTTTATGCTGACCAGCACCTAAACTTATTCCTGCATGACCAATCAGTGGGTTTTCCCCAGCTTGAAATACCTTGTTCTGTGTTTAGCTTCTGCAGAACAAACCTACCAAAGTTTTGTGTAACTCTTGGCAAACACCAATCCTTGCTTTGAAGATAAAGCATGAAAAATCTTCTGCCTGGTACTCAACTCCATCCATCTTGTCCTGTTATTCTCAGCTTGGAACAGCAGCAGCTTCCAAGCTCCTGGGAGACCTGAACAATAACAAACCCTTCCCAAGCCTCACACCTAATAAAATAAACCCAAAAATAAACCCTGAGCATCAAAATCCACAGCACGATCCTTGCAGCACAAATGCTTTAGAAGTCTTTTATAGTGCCAGTGGTTTCTTGTTTATACACCAAAACTACATTTAAATCTTTTTACATATTTTACATATATATAACTATAAATGCGGTGGGCCATCAGAACATCAGACACACAGATACCCAACAGCTGAAACTGGTGATTTGTTGAAACTCAAAGAGGATGAACATGGGATTTATTTCTCTGTTTTCCCCTCCTCCCTCACGAATAGTTTTCACAAAGGACAAATTTAAGAAGCAATTACTATATTAAGCACTATATGAAGCCATGAATCTTCACCCAGCAATTGCAAGACATAAGGACACATCTGATTCAGGAGAACCCTTTTCATTACTTTTCTGTTTGGTTTTGAACTTCCTTAATTTCTTCATACACTTCATTAATAAGGGTTAGGAACTATTAAGTATTTCCTGGTGGGGTTGAGCAGTAAAGCAGCATGAAAATCATTTACAAGACCCTGTTTTTGCACCTTTACTTACTGTGGTGTGCAAACTCCCGGTGATCTGTTGATTCTGCAGCTGTTTCAGCCCTTCCTAAACAGGCAGTTTGCCTTTGAGGTTCAACTCGAGTTACTCTTAAATGATTAATCCTCAGCTGGGCCCAGCCCAGGCCTCTCTGTTGAAGTCCTGACTTTGTTTAAAGGCCCCGACAAGGGCCTGTCCAACATTATTCCCCAGAGGAACACAGAGCTGCTCCTCTGCTGAGGCTCAATCCTGCATCAGCTAATGACACAGAAAAGCCTTCCAGGGACCAGAGGCCTTCGAGCTGGGCTGTAATAGTACCCAAAATTCACTTTCTCACTCTTTCATCAACACTTCAGAATGCAAAGAGTAAACCTGTCCCTCAAAGCACAGCCAGCACATACTCCAACTGCTTACAAAGCTGGTTGTGCTCATTTTTAGGTGGAACTCACTCAGCTGGACAAGTTTCCCCTGTACGCCCTCATTAAAAGACACATTTGGAGCTGTTTTACAGAGGTAGGAGGGTCAAATGAACCTTGTAACGTATTAAATATGCAAAATTCTGGGAAAACCCCCAAATATTTTGTTTTGAATTCATAACATGAATCCCAGAGTAACAGCAATCTTTACATTCTGCTGGGTTTTACATTTTCATTTACAGTTTCAAACCTGTGAATTCTAGACACACAGTTCTGTAGCTTTTCAAACCTTTTAAGTTCCTGACACGGAATTTTCCAATTTGAAGCCTCTAAACTTAAAAACCTGAGAGCAGAACTGCCTAAGTATAACTCACATGTGTATTTAAGGACACAACATTTCTCAGGGCTAAAAGAAAACGCCTCATAATGATCTTCTGTAGATCAGATAAGATGCCTCATGCATCTGCCCTTTGCATCAGAGAGGCAGCAAAGATCCCCAAGGGGTTTAAAGATGCTACAGAAACACTTTCAGAGTGGTATCGATCCTAGAGAAAGAAATGCCTGCCCTGCCACATGATGTGTGACCCTAAATCTGTCAGCTGTGCAAGAAAAAAGGAAGTATTTACAGGTTTAGAATTCAACTCTGTAATGTGTACTGGAACATCTGAAGATTATTAGGTCTTACCATCCTTTCAATGATTTTTTTATTATTATTACATATGTCATTTTTAATGCCAAAGAACCCGTGTTTGGTTACAGAAGCCCAAAAGAGACACGATTCATCCACCAGCACCACTGGGCTGAATTCCAGTTTGAGGGACTTTCGAGGGGCATTTTTTAAGAGTCTTTAAGGAGATTTTCCTGTGCCAAGGCTCTGAATTAACCAAGCACTTGCTGACAGCCAAGGGGTTCCTTGTTGTGCAGTTCACACTGTACAGGGTCACCTCACATCGGTGCCACAGGTCAGGAGCAAACTAAAGTCACTCAGAAGGTACAACACATATAAAATATACTCAGCCCTTCTCAGCTCTAAAAAAACAACTCCATTTCTCGTCTCTTGTCTCCAGACTTGGAAATGACAGGATGCTACAAAATAACATTTCTAGTTCTTAAATTGTCTTGTCCCAGGGCTGATTATATTAATAGACTTCCCTGGGTTTAATTAGTACTTTGCATAACCCCAGCTGATCATTAAAATTTCATTTAATCTGATCACTCAAGTACATATTTTAGGTCCAGTCCAAGATGAAGGAATTGCCAGTGTACAGTTACAACGGGATGGATGAGCCAGGGCATTTTTCACTCCAAAATTTAATTTTGGTATCTCCAGTCCATTAGTGTGGATTGCAGGATCTTCCTCCTGGTTTAACTGACAGCAGCAATCAATCACAAGCTCCTGTTTTGCATGGGAACCCTCATTCTCGGTTAATGTCACTCAGCAGTTGGAAGTGGCTCTTCCTTACCTAAAATTCAAGCCTGCCCATCCAGCAGACACCTCAGTGCAGACAGAGCCTTGTGCTCTCAATGAGTTGTTTTGTCAGCAAAACCATTTCACCAAAGAAAATCATCCTCTGCCAGTAAAAGAACTGATTTTCCTCTACATTTGTGTTTGTGATGGAGCTTTTACTGCCCGAGTTTTTCTAGCAGAACCTCTAAAAGTACATCGGGCTTGAAGGAGCTGAATGTCCCACACAGTTTCCTGTGGGCTGTGCTTCCAGGTGAATTATCGGGCTCACGGCTGGGGAGGCCCAAGGGGGAATTTTTACAAGCCCAGAGCTGCCTGCAATCAGAACTCCCTGGCTCCCTTGTGGTGCCCACGGGGAATATGAACTCCTCTTAGGAGAAGTGTTACATGGAGGTGTGAGTACACACACTTCCCTGTTTATAGGAGGCTCAGCTACCTGTGGAGTCCTCCAGCCTGCAGTTCCAAGCAGGTGGGAACAAAGGCATGGCAAGAAGCAACATCACAGTTCCAACAAAGCCCTGCAAAAATGGCAAACTGAGAATAAACCAGCCCTTTCAGAGGCAATGACAGCATAAGCATGTGCACACATTCAGCCAAAGTAACTGCAAGAGCAGAGCTTAAGTTTTCTCTGTGAAAAGCCAAATCAAGCAACAGAACCAACTGCATCAGCCAACTGTTTTAGAACATAATCCTATGTGTTAAACAGGAAGATAAACCCCTTACACAGAACTGAGCATGTTTTTATAACACAAGTGGACAAATCCACCAGAGTGGTAGACACACCTATGGATAACAAACTCCAAGGAGAGAGCTTTCCTCCTTCCATGAGCTCAGGCAGACATGGCTATAAAGGAGCTCTATTATCTGCTATCTCCACTTCAAAAGGCATCACAGTGCTGGATACAAAGCCTGACACTGGATAACTTACAGAATCATTACTTCCTTTTGTCCTGGCTCCCCTATAATGCATGAACTCCAGCCAACATCTCTGGGATAAAAGGGATTTACTCACGGAATCTCTGCTGCTCGTGAGTACCAGGAACTGATTTTTCCATGATGCTGAGTGCTCCTGTCTTGGTGCAGAACGACTTCAACTCCCATTTTTTGACTTAGTTTAGACAGGAAATTTATTCTAGTGCCAGGTTAAGTGTTGAATAATTGCTGCTGGGTACTAAAACTGGGGTAACTCACATGTTTATAAGGCCTGGTTTACACAGACTTGTGCTAGTAGTCTTTAGGTTAAACTGTGAACACACAAAACTGTATTTTCAAGAGGTTGCTCTAATTGTACAATATTTGAATAATCTGCTTACAGCCTGTCTGGTTTTGTTTATCTGGAAGAAAGCAGTTTTCATGAGTAGGATAATTCGATTCAAAGAAGACATTCCCTGGAGACGTCTCCAATATGTATAAAATTTTGGTGACTGATGTTTTCACAAAAAGGCTCTGCTGCACTTTCTACACTGGAGCCATAATCCCTTTCCTTAGGGGAAAAGGCTATTTGATGTATGAGGAGTTTGGAGATTTCATTCTGCTAAACATTTTGTTGCAGATCTGAACTCCTCTGGCCATTTTTGTTTGCACAAATCTTTCCCACCAAGCCTTAGTCACGCTCTGAGTTCTGTTAAATAGTTTTGATGAGCAGAATTCTCATAGCTGGCACAGGGGCTTAGAGACAAAACGAAGCTGATTTGAGAGCATTCATGTTAGCCAAAGTTTGTGGCTCAGCTGCTTTATCTGAACTTCCATTATAAACCTGTAAATCTCAGCAAAGATCTTTTCATTAAACCCCCAGCCATCAACAGGAAAATTCAGTAAGGAAACACAAGTGCTCTGAAATGAAATTAAAATAGAATAAAAGCTCTTATTCAACCTATTAGTACTTTAAGAAGTAGGTTTCTAGATACAATTAAAGGCAATTGAAATCCAAAGCTCCAGAGCTGCACTCCAACTGTGGCAGAACCAAATGCAAAGATGAAATCAGAGCTGTGCTGAAAATTGCTGATGTTTTGTTTCAGAACACACAGACAGTAACTGCACTAAGAGGAATTAATGCTGCTTGTGAGTCAACAGCGTGTTTGTGAGAGGGGGATCAAGCAGCTGCAGCTTCCATATTATGGAATGGCTAATCAAAAGCAGGGAGATGGTGTCATTTCCAGAAGAAACTACTGCTTCATCCTCCCTGGAAATCAAATCTCCACCTGTAGCCCTTCAGACCCCACCTGCTTTTTGACAACTTCATCAGGTTTGCAGATTCCAGCAGCAGGTAATTTGTATTCTCTCCAGGGAAGATAACCTTATGTATGACATGCCCTCACACAGCCTGCTCCAGTGCTGCTAATTCCTGGACAATTAGCATTTGCTTGGGTATCCTTTCATGACTAGAGAGTCCCTGTTTAATTAGCAGCACCCTCAGTCAGAGATTAGCCAGTGCTGCTCAGGGGAATTGCCTCCATGGACCCTGGAAGAGAGAGAAGCATTTTCATGAACTCTCTCCATGAATCCCTTGCCCTTAGTTCTGTACCCAGGGCAGGGGGTATTGAGCCACCGCTTCACTCAAGAGTTTTTGAAACATCTTTTAGTGATTTGCTTCCAGGGACAGTCTCATCCTCATGTTTAAATATTACAGCTCAACTTGAGTAGCTTATTAAACAGACACTGTGGTCTTCTATAAAAAAGGGATGGGGAAGGGGGGTATTCCCACAAACCCTTGAGCTAACCTGCCTGAAGGAGAAACTCACTCTGTACCTGTGCAGAGACGTCTGCAAAGGAAAGGAGGTTCAAGATGGGGGATCAAATGAGCTGAAGGTGGAGAGGAAAATGAATACACCAGTTCTACCTACCCCACCTCCTCAGGCTGCTGATTGCAAAAGTTCTCTGCTCTGTTGATAACCAATCCCCAGTTTGTTTTGCTCACTCAATATCTTTTCTAAAAAACATATTTCAGCTCTGCCTCTCTTCAGCTGCCTTTTTATAAGCGCAAAATCCAACATCCAATTGCTCATGCCAATTCCCAGTAAGGAACTAAGAAACAGGCAACGCACGTTTAGGAAAGCTGTGCTACCAGGGGCATTTTCCATGCTTGATAAAGTAACACAAACTTTACATCCAGTTCATTCCACCAGTGCCGTAACACGAACCACTGCAATACTCCAGCTGCTGCAAATCCTCAGATTATTTGCAGATCCTCAGAGGATGGAGCTGGAACAGCCCTAACGCCAGTGTTCCCGTGTCAGGAGGTGCCTTGGGAAGCTGCCTTCCTGCAGGTGGTGTTTCCAAGACGCCTTTATAGGACGTCAAATGATTCAGAAGAGAAAGCCAAGCAGTCAGGCAAACCAAGAGCAGTAACAGTGGCAGCAGATGTGTGTCCTCCCTCAAGTATCTGACATGCACGCTGCAAGAAAGGTTATTCACATCATCTTTCTGATGCCTCCTTCATAGCCTTGGAAACCTTTGGCTTTCCCATTTTGGATTTCCTGGGCTTTGACAGTTAAGAACAATTCCTGGTTTTCCAAGTAAAAAGAAAAAAACCTGATGATTCAGAGATGCCCAGTTAGATTGAGATATTCCAGGTTAGGGAAGGAAATGTGACAAGGCTGTCAGGATTTTCCTCCCAGATTTAGGGGAAACAGATGAGATGTTACATAAATCCCTCACTGATCACTGAGGTTTAAGCTCTACAGCAGATCATCAATTTAGAACAATTTACTATTCCAGCATAAAAGATTTACTTAGAATTACAAGTGCTCTCTTCAATAATTTAAAGGTTGTTGGAGAAAAGAATGAATCAGAGCTTATCTTTTTTTAAATAATATTCATTAAATTGAAGAAAAGTAAACTTGGAAAGGACTTGAAAGGTCATTAACAGAGTGTAATGGAGAAGAAATACTTGAGTACCACAAATCCACGTGCCATTGTAAATACTGTTCTGCTTAGTACTTCACTCCCATTTTACAATATCCACACTATTCCTCCCTTCACTGCAAAAAAAAAAAAAAAAAGCCAGCAAATATTGAGGGCAGTGTCTGATCTAGTTACTACTGGAAAATGGCATTAGGCACAGATCCCAAAATAATAACTATTCTGCTCCTCAGCTTTTAAGCAAAACATAGACATTTGCAAACACTGTCCATGCCGTGTCTGCCAGCCTGTAGCTTGGTACAAAGCTCGGCAAAAACACTACACTGATGGCACTGCAGATAAAGCATCTCAACCTTCACTGTGAGGCACCTCTTTGAGGCCCGAAAGAATGTCAATACATAGACACACAGAAGTAAACGTGGTTCAGGCTTTAAATATACTGAGAAAACCATGAAAATATATATGGAATTAGATGATTTGTTTATATCCATCTTCCCAGCTGGCTGGTGCTTTACCTTCCTGATGTGCTGAGAGAGGTTAATGGATGGTTAGTGGTCATTCCTGCTGGGTAATTTGGACAACAGGATGACACGAGGGTTTTCATTAACAGGAACGTGAGGCCAGCTCTCCAGGATGAGGCAAATTGGATTTCAACACTCCAACATGAAGTGTGCTGTCAAACATAATTTCTTCTTCCAAGAAACATGTCATAGATGAAGCAATGGAATTGCAAATAGATTCTAAACCGTACTTAAAGTGATTACAGGTTATTGCACGACCCGAAGCACAGACATGCAGGGGTGCAGGCTGCACATCATGGAACTGAGCTCCTGATTGAGAGGGATTTCATGGGCAGTTTTCAAGAAACAAGACTAAGTATGAAGAAACTCTGTGAAAGAAAGAGACAAATGCACTCAAAATGAAATGACAATAAGTATAAATGGCTGGGGTGGGTTGCAGGGAAGTTTCAGGTTGGACTTCAGGAGGAATTTCTTCATGGAAAGGGGTGTTTAAACATTGGACTGGACTTTCCAGGGAGGTGGTGGAGTCCCCATCCCTGGACGTGCTGAAGAAATGACTGGATGTGGCACTCAGTGCTCTGGGCTGGTTGACAAGGTGGGGATGGGTCAAAGGTTGGAATCCATGATCTTGGAGGTCTTTTCTAACCTAAGTGATTCTGAGAGTTTGAAATAATCCAAGATCAACTGAAATTCGTAACTGAAGGTGCTTCAAACCTCTTCAAAGTAGCAACTGTTTGGACTCCAGTGAGGAGTTAAGTAAATACAGATGTAGGAAATAAACACATCAATGCAATAAAACTGTACCAACATTATTAACTGCTGCTTATTGCACTTTTTTCCTGGCTTAGCTGCTTCCCAATAAAAACTAAACAGCTGCTAAGATTGCACAAGGAGCTCTTTGCCTCCACATCTCTCATCCCAACTACGACCTGCCTTTCTGTTCTAAGGGAAAAGTGGCCTCATCTTTGCCAAGACAGCCCACGGAGCTGCCTCCCAGGGCTCCCTGATAGTGCTGCTCTGCGTCAGGCCCTGCTCCCACTGATCTCACATGTTTCACCTCCCCTGGCTCCAAGTCAGTCAAATTTAATGTCTTTCTCCTGGAGCCTTGGTTGTGTCTCCAGGATAATTGCAGTCAGATTCCGGTGCTTCATTCCTACCAGACAAGGCATGTGGTCACACCCCATCTCTTCTCTTCAGGAGAAAAAGTCACTTAGAACAGATGACAGGCCACTGAACAAATAAACCAAACCATTGGAACAGCACTCCTGTCTATAATATATCTATAAACAAAACTAGAAAAAGATTTGAAGTTAGAAACAGGAAAGACTGAGGTCGGACCAGGCAAGCCACTGCGGTCCCTTCAAATCTTACCCAGTCTGTGACTTTTTTCATTTTGAAAAAAAAAAAAATCTACTTGTTTTAACAGAAAACTGTCTCCAGTCTAGCAAAATGTAGATGACTTCCACTGATATCAACTATTTCAAATGAGAAAATAAACAGAAATATTTGGAGCAAGTTTACATTAAGTTTAAATAGCTATCACTTCTAAAACAAGGATTTTTTTCCGTTCAAGTCTCCCTTCTGATGCTGTTTGCTAAAAACACTCATGGGAATTTTTTTGTCTTATTCTAGTCTCATGCTCAAGAAACAGAACTTGTTTTATGCTTGTTAAAATGCAAGTTCTAATGAAGCCCACAGTATATATACACAACGGGGTCAGAACACACACATCCAGCTATGCTGCAAACCAAACAAACGCAGCGGAATTCACCAGCCCGTGTGTGCCCAGACTAAACTCTGCCCTCCCAGCACAGGCTTTGCAGAAGAATTCAGACCCCGAGCCAGCTGCTGCCCACATCATTCGTGTCTGCATTTCCAGAGGGCTCCTCCAACACAATGAGCCATCCTATTTCGTTCCCAACCATGCTTTCAAATATTAGCACTTGTGTTCTGAGTTGGGATGTTATTTTCTCTCTCACACACAGGATGTGACCAGTCAGTCTGGGGTTGTTTTGCAATGGGATAACAGGTTTTGGTTTTTTTTGGTCTATCCACTAATCAGCCTTGAGAGCAACTTGGGAAAGAGAGAGATCCTGGACATGCAGAGCCCACTTGAGTTGGCTTTTCAAGCGAAGAATTTATTATTTGAAGCAAAATTAAAAGGAAGCCAATCAACTCCCTCAGGGTGATGGGAATTTTAGAGAACCCTGCTGCACATCTCAGGAATAAATAACTGAAATACAGCTTTTTTTTTTTCATCCCTTTTCTTTGGTGATTTGCCTGTTGATTGCCTTTTCATTTCCTGCAGACCTTTCTGAGCCTTCTACTTCCTAAACCCAAACAAAATCAATGATCCCCCGCCCCCAAACTGCAATCATACACTGATGTCAGAGCAAAGAACTGAGGGCAGCACACCAGCCTTACCCTTCTGCTGCCTCTGCTCACAGGCCCAGCCAGAAAAGCAGTCATTTCTTTATTTCACTGGGGGGTGGGCTCACTCCTCCAGCACGGAAACTGGAAAACATGTGATCCACTGATAAGTATCCTATAAATAGACTTTGGCTTTGCCCCAGAACTCTGATTTGCAGCCACTGATGTAAATAGGCTCTGGTTTTAAAGCCTGTGACAAACAATACTCCCTAAACAGAGTCGGTTGCACAAAGAACTGTCTGCCTGGCACAAAGGAGCACGAAATCCACTCCTGGACATAAGGATTCCAAGGAGGGCTCAGGCTGAGTGCCCTTGGCTTTTCTGTGTGCGCTGAAACCACAAAGCCCCTGTTCTGGTGATCCCCAACCTGGGGGGTTGCCATTCCCAAGCAAAACCCCCTGCAGAAAGGCAGGGAAAAACATGCATTTCTTAACTTCTCTATTTCCAGCTCCCTTATGTTCAGCAGGTGGAGAAACTGTACTCCATTCACCTGGCCAAACTGGACACAGTATTCCTGCAATTCCATTCTGGGCTCCCAGGAGCATCCAAGGGGAGAGGGGGAAAATATCCATCTGCATCTACAGCAGGGTTCACTGTTTCCATGCAAATAAAAACACCTCATCTTTTCCCCTAGTTTATAAGCACAGCAGAATTCTAAGTATCTCCCTAATATTTAACAGCAACTGCAATAAATTTATAGCAAATAGTTTTAAATCACATTTGACATTCGCTCAAAGAGTAAAGCAAAATGCATTTTTTTCTTTACACTCTAAATAATCTTGCACATAGTTTTGAGTTGATCATCAGGATAAACTGCATGAGTAACAGGCACAGTTACCACTCAGGGGAAAGCTGCTGACAAAGATTCTACATTCCTATCACTCATCTTAATTCCGGGCTACTTAATACAGAAATCTCTTGAAGTGATGCTTTGTCTCCCAGTTCCCTTGTTCCGGGATCACACCTTTCCTGGATCTGCCAGACTAATACTTGGTCACTACAGGGTGTCTTCCAATAAGACTTCAGGAGCATATTCCCGAATGCTTGGATGAACCAGGCTCCATACACAGAAAGGGCAGCAATAAGTTTCCTTGATATGCGATGTGGAAATCCAGCTTAGACAATTCTGTATCCAAAGTAACGGGTTTCTTTTAATTCCATAATCTGCAAGTATCACATGCAAACACTTTACTTAGCAATATGGAGTGATTGTGCTTGCAGAGAACAAGACATTTAAAATATGAGCCAAAGGGAAAAGCCTCATCAAAAAGCATCATCAAAATATGAGCAGACCTAAGCAGGGCTTTCAAATTCTTCCAGAGGAAGGAAGGGGGAAAGCTGCCGGCCATGGAAGCAGGAGCTTTGGGAGGAAGGGCAGAAAGGGATCTTTGCTTGGGAAAACTGGGCTACCTTGGACAGCTAAAACCAGCCTTCCCTCTCCAATTGCCAAATCACCGTTTTGGGGGTTAGAAAGTTGTACCACAAACCTACTGCAGAAAACCAGCCCGTGTTGGCTTTGTTCTTCACAGGCTCAAGGGAGTCTGGCCCAGGAAAATCCCACTGCCCTTGGAGGGTTGGAATCTGCTCCCACTGCTCCATCAACCATCCCCACGCAGGATGGTTTCCTCTGTGCCTCAACACACAGGTAAGCCATTCATGCAGATGCTTTATTTTGTCTGAGCTCAGTTTTGTCTTTTAAAAAGCATTTTAAACATGCAAATTGCCACTATTATTTCCCAAATTAATGTGGATGCTTTTCTCTTTGTGCAGTGACCTCACCTGGCATCACTGCTCTGCTTCTGCCACTTGATTAGCAAACACCATTTGGAGGCCTTTTACACTAAACATTCCAATTCCAGCACACAATTTCTCATATAGGCTACTTTAAATGTGTTTCATTAATCTTGGAGGAAGAAGGTTCACTCTGAGCAGCAATAAGAACCAAAAACTCCTTTAAAAATAATCCAATTCTTTACCAGTTGCAATAAACTACTTTTACACTGCCCTAGGACCAGGACTGGATATAAATTTCTTGAAAGAAAAAAAAAATCCAAATTCAAACAACCCGAGTTATGATGTATTAATAGCTGCAAGTTGTACTGACACCTGTTTTAGGATTCCTCCTGGAAATAATAAGGAAAATATTTTCTTAAATGAGTTTTATGGTAATTAACCACGACTGGAAGTAAAATATCTGGAAATCAGTCTCCCTTGATGGGAATGATCCAAGATGCATGGCACTACAGGGGAGGGAAAATATCAGCTACCATCTAGGCCTGGCTCTAAATCCCACCTTTGCCAGTTCATTTGAATTCCAAAAACCAACAAAGAAACTGGATACTGCAAAACAACACAGCCAGGAACTTGCTGAGAACTTCCAGCCAAGGGGATTTCTTCTCCAGAATTAGGGAACTGGGTGTTTTTCCAAGCTCCCCAAGGTAATGCAGAAGCTCACAAGCCTAAACCAAAAACCGTCCCAAAAAGAATGAAGATCTGACTTTTGCCATCTGAAGCCAAAACACAAAGGATATTGGACACATACCATGCTGATAACCACAGGAAAGAAAAGCCACGTGCAGAAAACAGCCCCTGTTTCTGTCAACATTCAGTGCTGGTGCAGATCAGCCACACTGGGGACGGGATGTGCAACTTTGACTCCTTCAATTAGTGGTGGAAAGGCTTCTCCTTGGCAAGAATCTATCTATGGTGCACCCGATAGTGCCCAAACCCTCACTAAATCATGTGTATCAGCCACAACATACAGCGTTTCCCACCAGGAATGTGCTGCCTCTTGCTCCTGTGAATCACTGGGGGTTGAAAAATGCACGAGGCAAAACCCCCTGGCCCTCAGAAAACATTCCTGTAGCTCTGGCACGAAGAGAACCATTTTCTTTCCAGGGAGCATCCCTTTGCTATCCATTCTGCAGGAACATCCCCGTGGATGGCTCATTACCAGCCCTATAGTGGAACAGAGTGTCTGAGCTCCCCAGCTGATAATTTTGTTTGTTTAACCAGGATTAGGCTGGGAAGGCCACAGGAGCTGAGAAAGGCACAGACAGGCAGCTCACACTCAGTATAGCTGGTCCAGTTTTTTGTTATCACCACACAAATACTGCCCAGGATTTATTTTAAAATGAAGTATTTGCATACCTTACTTGGTTGCATAATCCTATTTCTAATTAAATAGGAAGGGGGGTTGGGTTGGTTTGTTTTCAAAAATATCCTACTGTATTAAAAAAAAAAAAAAAAAAAAAAAATTTGGATGTACTTGCCTCTGCTTTTGTATCTACATCCATAGGAGACAAAGCAAAAGAAACCAGTCTCGGTTCTATTTGGTGCTTTGGAAAAATGGTAACATGGATTTAACATGAATGTACTGATATTACAGTGGAAATACTCGTAGTTTCCTGCTGCTTTACAGTTCACAGGCACCCTTGGCTATTTCCATTTGCTCTCATTACCTATAACCGGCTCTCGGAAGTTCTGCTTTCACATTCCTAATAAAATGTGTCCCTGGGATCCTGTGTCACCACAAGGCTCAGGATCACACCTGCCACAGCCATTCTGTCCCTGGTGCAGCTGCGGGGTCCAACAGGCCTTGGGAAAACTCCCGCAAACCCCCAAAAGGCCACAGTGATGAAACAAGGATTATTTATGGCAAGGCTGTAATTATTTCCTGACCAAAGTTTAAGCCTGGAGAGCCAAACTTCTTCCCATCACTGGAAAAAATAAAAACTTTGAAGGTGGAAGCTGCTCTAATGGAGTTAAAGCTTAAATAATGTGGATATTAAAGGAAACCTTTTAACAGCTCCTCTAAAACTCAAAACCAAGTATCTCGAGTTACAAGTCCTGACCAAAGACAGCTGAATAGGGGGGCATTTTCACCTGGCACCTCTGTGATCCAGGGATACTCAGGATCTACACCTGATCCTCTTCCCAGCGGTCTTTTTCCCAAGCCTAAACAGCTTTGCTGGTTCCACAAGAAGGAGCCATTTATATGCTCATGATAACAAGTATATCAAACCTTTGCAACTAATTAAAACCTACCAGCTTTCTTCAAGAAGCTGTTAACAAGTTAAGGGATGTAATAAAAATCTCACCAAGCTGGATCTCAATAAACCAGGAAAATTTAAATCATTTGTTCTAAGCAGTTGCAAAAAAATGCATCTGCTATGGCATTTTCACTTGAGCCTGTTGATTTTGCATTTGAAGCTTGAGGGTACTGCACTACCAGCAGACCTCTAAGATATATACTAATATATAAAATATATACTTTAATATTTATGAAATATGTCTAGATGGAGATTACAACTTCAAAAGAAAGACCAGTTATTTAGTACCTTTACATTTTCCCATCAAAAAAATTGAAATTCTTTCCAGACTGAGTGTTCAAGACAAAGACAATGTAGCATTTCTTATTTTTATGGATAGAAATGTCTGATTTATAAATTTTTGTATTAGTGTTGCAGTTAGAGCACTATTGATGAAATAGGACTGATGCTGAAGCAACACTGGAAAAAAAAGGTTGTATTTTCCCAAACTTTTATGATCTTAGTGCCAGTCAAATGGTAGACGTGAACACACAGGGGGTGCAAGGTAACAAACAGGTACTATTAGACAGTGATAGGCAATATTAACACCTCAGCATTGCTAAAAACACCCCCAAAATAACTTGACAGTTCTTAATTCTTGTGCCAAGCTGGACCAGCATGGAGGGAATGCCAAAGAACTCTGCTGTGGCAGGAAGCATCACCACAGCATTGAACTTCCCACCTGCACGAAGCACAGCTCAGCTAAGTGATGAGTCCCTGCCTTCCAGTGTGCTGCTTTAATCCCCTGAAAGCTCACAGGAATGGCTTGTGGATTGATTTAACACAGTTTTGGAGTACTATGTGTGCCTGAGAGCACACAAAGCTGTCTCTGTCAACCTCTCTTTGAAATCACACAAAAAGTCACACCAGAGGAGACAAAGGGGAAAAAAAATAAATGTATGCATGTGTGCAGGTTTATTCAGCAGCAGCATTTGGAGCACAGTTTCACTGATGCTCTCTGGTGTTCTCAGGAACTCAAATACCGCATATTTGCCAGCTGAAATGCCAGGTTTGAAAACCCCAGTTCGAACGTGCCTCTGCGCTCCTTAAAGCCGGGCATTTCTTGTCGCACGCTTTGCGCCACCAACTTGGGCCAACAGAAAGGAGACGGATTGGTTTATAAATATAACACAGAAAAGCACAGAGCCAGCCAGCAAGGAAAGCTCACTGAAACTGTCAGCGAGCAGGGAAAAAAATAACTGCATTTTTCTGGCAATGATTCATAGTGAAAGCCTTTGAAAAAACCCCTGTGCTTTCCGCCATGCCCGGAACGTTGGGAAGTAGCGATTCCGATGAACTGCCCAGGCAGAGTTAAGTTATACAAGGGATGACTCCTCTGGAAAGGTCCCAGCTCCCTCAGGGGAGGGGACAACTAGGGGTTGTAAATAAAATCACCAATTTGGGCCACTCTGGTGGTGCACAGGGCTGCTGATCATCTCTGAGGTGCCTCAGTCTCAGGCATGAGCAGCCAAGGGAACAGAGCTCCGGGACAGCCCTGCAGGCTACAAAGCCCACGTGTGGGATGCTTGAGCTCATCCCCTTGACTGAACAAGGCAGTGTGTTTGGGACAGGGATTGTCACCTCATAGAGCAGGAGGAAAATGGCCACTGAGCTTCCAGGAAGCCCTGCTTTCCTTCCAGAACAGCAGGGATAATGTTTCTGATGGCAACGTTTCTCTAGGTGATGGGGGAGTGAAGAGCTGCTCTCCAGGCTCCCTGGATAGCAATACCAACAGCTCTCTCTTTGGACAGAGACTCTTCCCAAAGAAGTCAACTTTCAACGGGTTTGGAAAAGAAAACTAACAACAAAACCCAACCTCAAAGCCCTTGGCCATGCAGAACCTTGCTTTGATTCCCAAACAAGCCACAGGGCTTTACTATTGGAGCGGGAAGACCTTTTCGGAATAAATCCTGCACTGGTGGGGAAAATTTGGAAGAGCAAAAGCTGCTGGGTGCCATTAGGAGCCAGGTCAGCCTGGAGAAGAGGTGATTCCAAGCTGCAGAGAAGTGAGCAGAGAAGGGCAGAGCAAACTCCTCCCTCCCCAAGGATGTTTCAAGGCCCAAACCCCCTCAGTCTCAGTGACCACAACTCCCACGCTCGGGGAGCTTCAACTACTTGCACTTCCCCATCTTTACCACTGTGACCACACTGGGCATGTACCATCCAAATAACTCAATTTTAACCTTCCTTAATAAAGTAAAACTCGATCTGGAGAACATGTTTATGTAACTTCCTCAGTATTACCAAAAAAAAAAGAAAAAGCCGTTATGTAAAAGAACAAACAAGTTTGGGGCAGGTGTTTGTGGCTGTCACTGTTATCCCCAAGGTGAGTGGGAAGAAGGTGAGCTGTGTGCATATTCCATTTTTATTTCTTTTTTTGGCAGAAGTAGAACATTGCTTAGGCATAATTTACATGAGAGTTTCTAATTTAGCATCAAGGTTGTTGAAGGGAAAGCAGCTTGCATTTATCAGGAGATTAAAAATAACATCAAAAGCAGCGTCTGAGACAGGCAAAGCCCCAGAAGTTGGTGTTGCAAAGGGCAGCAGGTGTGTGGCTCTGCTGCGTGATCCAGGTACACAGCTGGCTTTTCCAGGGAATTCACTGAGTGGACCAAAAAGCAAAAATCAAAGTAAAATCTGCCATTTCCCACATGCAGCCTAATCATAGTCACTAAACACAACATATATGTCCCTGCACAGACTTTTTATGATAAAGAGAAGAACTTGTCTCCTTTCAAATCTTTCAGAAGTGATGGATGTCTCTTTTGTTCTCTTGATAAAAGAAAAACAAACAACCTGACCATAAAAGTCATGGGCTGCCAGCAAAAAGGCAAGTTCAGATACCACAAGGAAATCAAGTGATTGATTTAGGTCCACTGTGACAGGCTGTAGTCACTGGGCTCATAAATTAGCAATTAGAGCCTAATTCAGAAGCAAATCAACCAAGGTTCTTTCCTTGTTAGCTTCTCCTTTGAGTTCCTGAGCCCACCTAGTTCAAGAAATGTTGATTTACCTCTATAGCTGTGTTAGAAACCAGCAAACCTTCCACAGTAATTCTTCAGCTACAGCTGAGATAGACCAAAAATCATCTCTCTCTGCTTGAGTATTTCAAGAAAATCCATTAAATAAAGAAAGGCTGGTGCTGATATTAATAGTAGGTGGGAGGGGTCTTAGCGAATTTCTGACATTCAGACAGCTGAATTATTTTTCTCAGCAGAGCTTGGCTTGCTAAAGTGAGAAAATCTGGGGCAGGGGAGCCAGGAGCTGTTTTAAAATTGGGGACTGCTCTCTAAACACATTTTGGCATGGGAGTGATTCCATCATTCATACTTTCATCTCCTACAGGTTTCACAGTATATGTTATTTAAAGAAATTCATTTCCTGCTGCATGATTTATGAGAGGGAAACAGGATGCCGAGGGGAACCAGACTGATCAAATGCATCAAAAGTTTCCAATATGAGCATTTGCCATGGGGTTATTTCCTCATCCCCTGTCAACTCATCCTGATATCTCTTCTCCCTGGTAAAAACACTCACCCAGTTGCTTTAAGATTTTAGTTTCCATAGAAACTGTTGTTGGCTAAAGTAAATACAAGACGGTAAGAAGTGTGAAATCCCTCGTCCTGCGAGCTTGCAGCTGCCAAATTTTCACCACCTGACCTTTCCTCAGAATCTACTGGTGCCTGACATTCTTAGCTGTCACTCCCTTTAAAGAGCATGGACCCTCTTTTGAGTGGCACTTGCACGATCTGCAGAAGGTGTGTGAATATCCAGAGCTATTTGCATGTCTCCTTGTACAAAAGCACTTTTATTTTATTTTCTTTTGCAGACCTTGACACTGAACTTTACATGGGAAGAGACGTCTCTCAGTCTGCACATCAACACCGAGCCCCAGGTAAGCTGTGAATAAAGGGAAACAAATCATTGCTCCAGCACAACTCCTGGTTTTCACATCCTTTCAACATTTCAAATCACGAGTGGAAGCCCTGAGCACCCTGCTGCAGCACCACGGCTCACAGAGCTCCGAATCTCCGAGACCAGCACATGCCACGGCTGGAATTATGGGCAGTCACGTCTTACGAAGGAAAAATTAACTGCATAATAATCTCCTGTTCTTGAAATTCCTCTTGCTCCCTTTCCTATCTGATTCTAATGCAAACTAAAAGGGCAAAGTCTCGATCATCATTTTAGAACTCCATCTCTTCTGTATAATTTCATTGTGTTTTAGGAGAAAGGGCCTGAATTCAACATATACAATTAATGTGGTTTTTCTCATTCTCCTCAGTGCATTACTTTAATTTTTCTTCTCGTGTAGAGATCTGCTGCAGTGCCCTGTGCTGCCTGAGATTTGCCTTCATTCCAAGGAATCAGCCTTTCCATGTATATTGCATTGAGACAGCAAACTCTGTTACTGCTTCTCAAAATAGCAGCTGAAGGAAGACAGAAGGAGCCATCCCTGACAACGTGCAAAGAGAAGGCAATGCTGAAGCTTCTCCCAAACACACGGTCATTCCAGTGCACTGCTGACTGCTCTGGGATTGCAGGACAAGCTTTTCACCTCCCAAGCATCAAGTAGTATGGTCTTGTGGGTCGCTGTCCCTGAGGTCCTCAGGAAGGTCTTTCTTTAGCAGGTGGCTTTCTGAGCTACTCCCTCACCCAGCAACAGTGCTGGTTTTCTCCTCTTAAGTCTCCAGGGAATGAAAAGAGTGAGAGCCTTCAGGAGACTCTAATAGTCATCTCAAACCAGAAGCTGAAGGAGGAGATGGGGTTTGCACTCTGAGTGCATGCGCAGCTGCAGCCTGAGCTGGAACCTTGAGGTGATCCCAGCTTAACGTGACAGTTCTGGGATTGAAGCTGCACTTCTGTGTCTGTAAGGGAACTTTTAAGGCTAACCTTTTAAGTTACTCCTAAGAGGGAATGGAGAAAATAACCAGACCTGCTGGATGAGAAACCCAAAAAGATGCAACAACAAACATGCAAGAACAGTCACAAAATACCTGTGTCTGGACTTATGGAGAAATGCTGTGAAAAGTGAAGATCAACCAACAAGGCTGATGGAGAAACTGAGAAACCCTTTGTGTTTCTTTGTCTTTTACAGAAATTAGGAAGGTACACTGAATGCAGCATGAGAACAGACTGTTTTTTGGTAACTAGGACTACCTGTAGACATCTAAAATTATTACTTGGTGATGGTCTTGTGTAGCAGCACCTTACTATGGGTGTTGTTAATGACACAAATTGAGTTTACTGGAAAAACTTAAAGGAACTGCTCTTTTTATTTAAGTCAAGGCTTATTTAAAAAGACATATTTCTATCCAAAGGCAGCAGTAGATCAGAAATACACTAAACGTGAGGTTTAAAGAGTCCCATTGACTTAAGTTTTTAATGACAACCCACTGATGAAATCTACTTTTAGCATTCTGAAAGTTTGCCCCCACCTGGAAGCAGAGCTGTGGGAAAGAGTCTCTGAGAAGCTGGGAACTTTGGTGAGTATCCTCCATACACAGCCGATATTCCAGGGGTTTCACTAGAAACCTCTGTGCAATCACAAGCTGCTGCTGCTGCTTGACTCCACGCCAAGCCTTCCTGCTGTTCTATTAGTTTTAGATCCTCTGTGGAAGTGACACAAACAGGGCTTCTGTGACATTCCCTTACCTGCAGCTGACGCTCCTTTGCTCAGCCCCACAACACAGATCAAAGCAAAACTTACACCATTGGCCCCAAAACCAGCTTTTTTTTCTGCACACCATTTGCAAGACCCTCTCAACCAGCCAACCCAGGTGCTGTTTTCCTTCTGCCCACACACAGATCAATGACAAAAAGCCAACTCGTTCACACAGGTGGTGCATTTCACCCCCCTAGAGAGCAGGGATTTTCTCATACCCTTCACTTAATGCCACCGCTGTCAAATCTGTAACGTGCTATAACAAAAACAGCCTTTATGTAACCCAATAAATAAAAGTCACCAAGGCAATAGCTGTGCATAAATTTGAGCTCAAAACATTTTGTTAGAAGCACATGAATGTCCTCTGTAAAGCGGGTAGCATTTTAAAATAATGTCCTAGACATTGTTAATACTTTATTGCTATTCATCATAGAGCCATTAATCATGGTGCTCTCATTTGGTATTAATGTGCATGTCACAAAGTACTTCTGCTGCATTTCAATTATAACTCAGCCTTTAAAATGCTGCCAGCACTACATGGGAAGCTTTGAAAACCAAATGTGAATAGTCTGTTCGGAGATAACTACAAGTGCATCCTGGAACAGAGAGGCGACCTTTTCCATTCCCAACTCCTGCCCTCAGGGGGCCGACAAGCCAGTGGGGCTGTGCTGTGTGTGCTTCCTGGGAAGCCACAGCCATTTTCCTCCCTCAGGATGAGGGGAGAAGAATCACTCCTTTGGGATGTTCAACCAGAGTTCAGCAGCAGCAAGGCTGCTTGAAGCCCCAGAGGAGATTCCTTTTTTTCCCTATCCCTCCTGTGATTCCCTGAGGCTCTATCTTGCTTCTGGAGCTGAGTGCTTTAGTTTTTTCTCTGATGGGTAGTGTCTGTCCAAACAAAAACACCAGAGAGAACATATATCTACAACCTCCTGTCTTCAAGACTGCAAAGGAGTGTGCAGTACATCAGGGAAAAGCTGAAGGGAGCTGACATCCTGACTTCTGATGGCAGCTTAAAAAGAACCAAAAACCTCCTTCTGGCCTCAAGAGGAAAAGAGGGAAATCAGCAGCACAAAATACAGCAGGGACCTAAGCAAATATCAGCTCCTTGCCATCAGGGAAGCCAACAACTTTGTAAGTGTACCTCGATGAACCAGGATTTTTGTTCCCTGGCAGCATTTTCCATACAGAATCCAATAACAAGAGCTCAACAATCCCAACACTTCTCATCAGAAACCGTGTTACATGAGGAAAAGGCAAAATACTACTTCTTAGCTAAGAAAGTTTTTTCCCTTAAGTTCTTGCATATCATTCTCTTTTTTTTTTTTTTTTTGCCTAGGTCATCAATGTAACATGGAAGCACACAGCAAGAATTCCTACCTTGGGAGCTCGGGCATGTTTTCCACATCGGGCATCTTTGACGAGGCTGATATCCAGCAGCTCGGTCTCCTGGAAGGAAAAAATTGCAATAGAAATAATTATGACATCATTCCAAGAGCCTTGTGTTATCAGTGTCCCACTTCCCACATCTGGCAGGGGTTTGACTGTTTGCAATGATTCTTGTCCAAACTGGGATCAGCTTCAAGGAGAGCTCTGGTACACTGAAGTGATTCCAGCAGCAACACTGTGCAGGTCCCTTTTGATATATAGATTATATAGAAGCCAAGCTGATTTCCTGCCTCACTAAATAGCAGCTGCTGTGCTTTTGTTTTCATCTTTTTAATACAATTTTAACATTTTAATGCTAGTCACAGTGAGAAAAAGGCATCGTTACAAACAGACAATCTGCCTCTGTGACGGCAAACCTGCTTCATTATTGCCAGGACATTTGGAAAAGTGCACATGAAACCCAACAAGTGTTTTATCTACAAAGGTAACAGGTTCCAACTATTTCAGTGGCTGCTGCTTAGTAAAAAAAACGTACTTTTGACAAGCATTCTATAGTTCAGGAGTTACCCTTGAATTATGGGTTATACCACTGGAATAAAACTGGCACACAGTGACAGCTGCTGTTGGGCAAACCCCTGCCCTCCCCTCCACACGGGTAACATGAAGAACCTCCTTTCCCTGATTTCAGCATTTGGATACTGGAGATGGGAGCAGTGCTGTTTCTGGCTGCTGGATCCCTTGGAAGCGCTCACATCCACACAGCACCACTCATGCTTGGCCAGGAGCAACACCAACTGTCCTGCAAGGACAGCAAGAGATCTGACCTGATTTAGCATGAATTGGCTGTCTTAAAGCACATCTTAAAACTCTCTGCCTCACTTACACCAGCATTTGGACTAATAACCTGTGTTAGAGTGGCTCAATGACAGACTAACCCGAAATAAGTAATTGCAAATACTGTGTGAGGAATTTGAAATCTCTGTGCTGGACAAAGCCACTGCTCCTTCTCTTTTAAATTAAGGAAAAAAAAAAAAAAAAGAAAAAAGGAAAAAAATAATTCATGAACATGTTATTTTGCCATGAATTACTTTGGATCCTTATTTATTTTTCCATTTTAAGGGAGACATTTCTGCACAACTCTTGCAGATCTTTGTTGTCAATCAAGATGCAAGCTCTACTAACAAATATTCACGTGACTGTACATTCACCACTTTCTCCTTTGTCCCCCACAGCAATCCCAATTCCCTACTGTTCTAGTATTTCCAGAGCTCCATGACCACTCTTTTTCCCCTCTTCATCTGGCCTGTTGAGGGGCAACTTGCACTTTTGAGATTGTTACTTTTTGTTCTCGCTTGCCCAGAAGAGAAGGGTAACGAAAGTTGCCCAGATCAGAAACAAGTATCACAAGAGTCATAAAAGGTGATATTTTGTAAACCTGTCTAAGAATCAACCCAAACTCCACCACTACACATGGCATATGGACCCAGTCCCTGGAGCCTCTCACAGGGACAGCTGATCACTGTATCTAAAAACTTGGCCACAGCTGTCCCTGCTCCAGCTCAGGAGCACCTCAGGGTTTGGGAACCCAATGTTCAAGCCTAGTTGGAAGCTGACCTCGCTTCCAGATCTCAGCTCCATTATTCTTATCTTGCCCCACCACTGGCACCAAGAGTTTAATGCACCAAAATCCAGTGATCTCTCACTACTCAATTAAACAACCAGCCACAGGTCTTTCCCTAGGTTTTACAATAACATTCCCACATTCCTATTATTCCCCATGTATTTTAATTCAGAAATCCAGCCCGAGCCACATCTCCATCTCCAACAGCTTCACGTGCAGGTAAGGCAGCCAGTGCACCTTGAAATACAGCAATGACACGCTGCAGGGTGTCACCTCCGAGTTAATCCATGTGGCCATTTAGATCCCGGCGAGAACGAAAACCATGGAATATGGCAGAGCTTAATGTGAGTTTGTCACACTCAGAGCAAGAACTAAGGCAGGAAGCAGGGCTTCTATTTACCACAACAAATAACACCCACACTCTGAAATGGTCTCCAGCCCACTGTGAAATGTTCTACAGAAGCTGCAGGCACAAGCAGACCATGTCACAAAAATCAGATTTCGATTACTGAAAGGACTAAAGAGCCCTAAATGTAAAGGCATTAACAGCAAACACATGAGGGAAATTAAATATGCTGAAGAAAAGCAGATCTTATACAAAGATGCTGAACCACACACAGTGAAAGTCACAAGGTTTTTTGGCTTGCTTTGTTGGTTTTTGGTTTTTTTTGGTTTTTTTTTGGTTGGTTGGTTAGGTTTTTTGGGGGGGTTGGGGGGGTTGTTGGTGGTATCTCACCTTTTTTTTTTTAAAAAAAAAGCAAACTGAATTAATAACTTATTCACTTAAAAAAGTACAACTAGACCTCCCCTAACACAAATGTAAAAAGACCCTTTAAAATGGAATAACACACAGGAAGAAGAGACACAAGAAAGGAAAAGGCAATGACCAGCATTCCCAGGGAGAGTCAACGAATCAGAACAACCCTGCTCAGCTCTGCGTCCTCCTGGATGGAGGAGGATGAGGGATAGAGCTGTTTGGGAGTTTTGGCTACTACTTTCATGCCAGCAAGCCATGTGCAGAAAAGGAATCAGCAAGGAACTGTCCAGCTTCCACAAGCACATTTGATCCATATGTTCAAGTCTCCAGAAGCAAGAGCCTGACAGGTGCTGTAGCCTGCGCTCTAAAATAAGAGGACAAGAGCAGGATCTGCATCTCTGCAAACAGCATTTGGTGGGGCTTGGATAAATCAGAATTCCTAATGTGCCATTTCTTAAGAGTTCTTTGGTTTGAAAAAATTCATCCTGGAATTCCCTCACCCAGGGCATTTGCTTTCATCTTTCAAACAACTAATTAAGAGGGCAGAGATCAACTTCCTGGCAAACAAGAGAAAATGCCGTTTCCTATTTCCCTGCTGCAAACCAGGGGCAGATTTCTGTAAAGGGAAAACACACTTGGGTAGTGGCCAGAAAAATGCCCCTTTCCTGTGCAGCAAAACAGCCCAAGCCCTCCTCCACCTAAGTCAACTGGAGTTTTGCTAATGACTTCCTCCAGGCAGGCCTGGAGACTGCATTCTGTGCAGGAGGCACGGAAGCCATAGCAACTGGGAAAAAAATAAAAATAAATAAAAATAAATAAGTGAAAACCACCAAACCTTCTGGAAGTCCAACTTCGCCCTGTTTACAGACCTCCAGTCACTGCTGTTGGGACTTACTAATCTTGCAATAGTGTAACATCTCTTAATGCAAGTGGTGAATCCCTCCAATCATTTATAACACAAAAATCCCAGAGAAGTGAGTTATTAATCCCATCATGTTTGTTTTCAATTAGCAGCTGGGACAGAGATGCATTCACAGAAGGTGCCTTGTGCACTCTCACTTTTATGGGTGAGCACACACTCACAAAGGCAAAGGACTGTGCAACCCTCAGTGACTTCTTGAGCCCTTATAATTAGGCCCATCTGAATTTAAAGTATTAACACCAATTTATACCAGCTGAGGAACTGGCTCACTTCTATTTTAAATTGCCCAAAACGATGCCAAGTGAGTCAGAGTGTCTTGGGAACTTCCTTGTGACATAACCCCAGCTAGAGAGCAGGGTTCCTCATCGATCCCGAAGAGCCATTGGCAGCACAGTGGGCTGGGAGCAGCATCACCTGTCCTATACAGTTCCACAGAACTACGTCAAGGAGACCAGGAAAAGTGTGTGTGCATTGCAACAGCTGCACAGGTTAGCTAGTCCAGAGAGCCAATCACTTTATATACATCCCTAAGAAAAGAAATTCCACTCTGCTCCAAGTGCTCACTGTGGCTGGGAAGTCATATATCGTTCTGTTCACCCTCCATTTCCGTGTCCCTTCTGGCTGGAAAGTCTCTTTTTCCCCAGTGTGTGAAATGTTGCCACGTGCTGCTGGCCACTGTGGAGAGCACAGCTCCCAGCCACTGCCAGTGAAGGACATGGTCTAACTGATGCACAGCTAATTAAACTCTGTAAACTCATTTTCCACTCAGCTGAGAAACCTGTGGCTCCTCATTTCCAATCTGAAGAAGAACCTGTGTGTGTCTGAAAGCTTATCTAACTCCTCTAAATATACCAGTCAGTCCACTAAAAGACATAAGGCTGCCTTCAAAGTTGGCCTGACAGAGTGCTAGCAAAATAAACTTTGGAAACTAAGCCAGTTTGGTAAACAAGCACCATTTAGTGCTACTGGATGGCAATATCTGGGCAAAGTTTTCAAAGGGAAAAAGCCGATTTGTTGAAACAAACTTCAAACAGAGAGTCAAACAACTGATTCTGTTGGGAATAGTTAATCATAATGAAATGGTTCTTTAATACAGAAATACTCCATTTTATTGTTTTCTGAACATGAAAGTACTGCATGTCTCTGGAAGAAAAAAACATACAGTCCTGAGTTACTCGTATTTTTATTCTGCATTTTAAAGACGTTATTTAAGATAAAGCCACTTGACTAATATCCTTAAAACATGTTATAGAGGAAATATTAAGATCAAGATTTGAATCTGATGGGGAACAATTACAGAATCAATTAGGTCGGAAAAGACCTCTGAGATCCGAGTCCAACCTGTGATCAAACCACGTGAACGAGTTCATGGCATTCAGTGCCACATCCAGTCTTTCCTTAAACACTTCCAGGGACAGTGATTCCACCACCTCCATGGGCAGCCCCTCCTAATCACCCTTTCTGGGAAGAATTATGAAGAAATTACAAGTTATGCTTAACAAGTATCTGGCCCTGTAGGTTCAGAACAAATCTACATGCGAACTCTGCAGTTTACAGCCGTTTATGGAATACACCTCATCCAGGTTTCGGAGATTTTGGCGGTGTACTGACCCATCAGCCACCCTTGGATTAACTCCAGGATGTAGTTCTCTGTAGCGAGAGTGAACTCAGTGCCAGTTCAGAAAGGGTGCCTGCACAGCTGGGGGATGTCATGTGTCATACCCCTGCTAAAAACATGCCTATTTTTCCCCATTATCGTTAAGACTAAATTGAATGAAACACAGCAATTTGTCTCCTCTTCCCAAGGGAAAACCGCGGAGGACTGGTGAGACTGATTTAGCAGAAACCTGCATCAAGAGCTCCAAGTAGAAATAGCAAGGCTGTCGATGACTTTAATTGGAGCTGAGCTCAGGTACTGCTGAGCTCCCCCGAAAGTCCCATTATATAATTCATAAGCTGCATCCCACTGGAAAGAGACAGTCCCTGAGGAAACTGTCTCCATGCTTCCTCCTGACAGCACACAATTCAATTATCAGGCCTAGAAACCACGGGCCCCATCAATAAACCAGCAGCAGAGCCACACGTACACCTTCAAGTCAACAGTAAAACTCTCCTCAACAACAGCAAAGTCTTTTTCTACACACGGTTTTTCATAAGTTCACAACATTTTGTTACCTTCCCACCCACTCTTTTCAACAGCCTGTTAAAAATTATATCATTAATGCTAAAACTCACTGAGCTCCCCAAAGGCACCAGACCTCCTGTAGCTCCTTGCAGGTGCTGCTCTACTCACAGATGGATAAAGCAGCAACAAGGCACTTGAATAACAGAACAAATGCTCGGGTTAAACTCTTATCTCTCCAGTAGCCATTGACTTCTAAAAGGGTCAATTAAACACATGGAATTTCATCTTGGTAAAGTGGCTTCTGAATTCTCTGCCTTTTAAACATATATTAAAAACCCAAAGCCCCAGAAAAATCCACCAGCATGGCACACAAAATGAAAAACTGGGTGAAAGGCACAGCTGGTTGCTGAAGGGCGAGAGACAGAAAATACTCTGCTGCCTCCACTGCTTCACTCAAAATCACTTATTCACCAAGTTCTTCCTTTCTGGACAATTGTAATACCTGGGCTCAGCCAGGAGCTTTACTTCTAAAAAAATAAATACAGGGTCCTGTTATGCCTTGAGAGATCATCAAGAGGATAGGCCACACACTTGCTCCCAAGAGATAGATAAGGGAACTTGGCACGAGTTCCAAAGGGCACCACGCAATCCAGACAAAGCATTCCACCACAGAACCCACCCAGCACAGACTAATCCACAACACCCAGTCCAAATCCAATCCCTCCGCCTTTAACCTACCCAGAACATCAAAAAAGGGGCAAAGGGACAGGAAGAGAGAAGGAGGAGAAAGAGGGCAGGCAGG